>JBBMKE010000009.1:14277980-14291412 GCA_037834125.1 Lippia alba | reverse complement strand
GATACAGATGAATTATTAATTTATATATCAAATGGGACCTATATGATTTTTTTTTTTTGTATTATTTTATAAATTTAGCGAATTATTAATTTACCACGTTAATCCCGATTCGGGACCAAAGAAAATTATTATTTTAGCGAGGTTATTAATTTATCGAGTATTAATTTATCGAGGTTATACTGTATTATGAAGATTTAAATAATGGGAGTTTTTCAACTTTGTTTTACTTTTTTTTATATAAAGAAAGTGTTACAAAATTCAAATTAATGGACATTGTGACCTGAAAGTTGGAAATTGGAATAACTTAAATTTTAAGACATTTATGTGGTCCTGGACCAGGTCCATGTACTCCATTAATGGACCTTAATTGTGACCCATCTTAAAATGAATATACTAATAACTAACCCATGTGAAGTTTTTATCCATCTCTTGTTGGCATATATATTATATATGTGGAGAATGAAATTAAAAAAAACTTTATCGAGAGGAATGCATCAAGAAAACTGCCCCGGTTCTGGTTCAGGAAAGGATCAACGCAAGGATCTTACTTCGAAGCAATATAATATTATATTTGATGATTTTTTTTTTAAAAAAACAAACCCTTAAAGGGAAATATTATTGAAAATGAAGAAGAATGACAACAAAATTAACGCAGGCCGAAACCGCAATTCCAACAAATTTGTGAGCTATTATATTAGTATCACGTATAATAAAAGAAACCAATTTCTTAAAGTTGAAGATCTGATTCGGGTGAAGTTCACGTCTAATAAAATAAACAGACTTTTGAAGTTGAAGATCCGAATCGGGTAAAGTTCCGCAGCCAATTCTGCAGCTGCCTTTCTTCCGGACCGAGAAGAACACATAGTTTGGCCTACAACAAAAAGGAACCTAAACAAAATAACTAAATTTCCATACGGAATGGACAAAACTTTCATACGGAATTTCATTCAGAAAACTTGAAAGAAAACATGACGTAAAAGAAGAAAATGCAAACTGTTGATTGTAGTGAATTTCGTCGGAACAAATTTGAAAATTTGGTGCCAAGATAGAATTGAGTCAATCCGAGGTTGGAATATAGCATTCTCCAACGCCGGATTCGAACTTCAATTGATTGCTTTGTCTTGAGTTTGAATCATGTAGATTAGGGTTTTCACTGTTGAGAGAGTTTGAGAGGGGGAGATAATTTTCAATTTTACATTTGATGAATTAAATTTGAAGAGAGAACCGTAAAATTGATTAAGATCTTAACTTTCCTGTGGAATAACTTAATTTATTCTTTAATCTAGTTACAATGAGGGAAACATTTTCAAACTCATTTTTTAAGAGATCCTAAATCTTTAAATGTGAAAGAAAATCTTGTTAATTAAAATATATCGACTCCCCCAAATCTAATTAATAAAGTACGTGTCGTTTAATCATTATTTAAGTATTATAGTTTATTATTTAATTAATGTAGGATGTTTAACAAAAATTTTGCGTGTCTAAACTCAAATTATTGGGATTAATTTAGAACATAAAAGTTATACTATATTATTAATTTAATTAATGCTGCGATGGTCAGCATATCTCATTCATTTGCTAAATGATTAGCAGAAGATCAACATTTTAAAATAAGTACCCAAAATCGTGGAGTTCTTTAAGAATTAATTAGATCATTGAAATATGGTCTGCCCTCCCCTTGCACGATGGCATGTTTGAGTTATTAAAAGGTAAACATGATTGTGTCCCTTTAACTATTAGTAGGCCAAGTTAAAATAATAGTTTCTACATAAATAGATATATGATATAATATGAGTATAGTGTTACAAATATAATAGACGAGAGGTGTCGCATATAATATCTAACCTAAGTATACAATACGATATAATAAATTAATATTTTTAAATTATAAATATCAATTTCGCATAGAGGAGAATAATTTACATAATATGAACATCATTATACTAGGCGGCATGTATAATTAGCGTAAGTTTCACCATTACATGTCTATTATTTCTCATAATATCAATGTGGAAGTATTTTCATCTTCTCTACCATTGCCAGAGTTATGGGCAGATGATTTTCAGTACTAATTCGCATGGAATTAGCACAACCCAACAATCAAATATATTGTGGGAATCATCAATTTTATAATGTTTTAATAACAGTTTACGCCTTTTTAATCATCTTTGTTTTGTGAATATACAGGCAATGATAGACGGATTTAATATTTGATCTGTTCCGATTATAATATATGCGTCTAACATGATATTTCCGCGACTAAATAATATTTCATTATGATTGTTGCCACCAAATCTCTCTCCCAGCGACACACAATTATAATCCAAGTACATTTGTGTGCGTCTATTATGAATTCATGGAACACAACAATAAAATGTTATGGATGATGCAATGATGCACTCCTAATTGAGCCAATTGCGGCAATCAATGGTACGAACCAGTAAATATGTAATAACTAGTTAATTAGTGCAACTATGCCAAATTGTAGGGGTCCCCCAACTCCTCGTTTGTTTGGGTGCTCGACAACTACTAACTATGTAGGACAGTAGGGGAGATTGTAATTTTGGACATGTCTTGTCAAATTATGTCTACTCATTTGATTGAACTTTATGCTAGTAGTGTGATTTTGTGCATAATAAAGGTTAAGGAGAATGAATAATAAAATATTACGTATAATATGCTTGTTAATAATTGACTTCGGTAATGTAGTTAGACATGATTGATGGTGTAATGTTATAAATTACTCTTTTTTAAGTACTGGAGTTCATAGGTCCGGCGCTTGAAGACACTAAAAGTGTGGAGAATTTATAACTTGGTAGTTAGTTAATCGGTTAATCCGATCAAATCATGTTATTCACTTGACTGTGTGCTTTGTATTGAACCCTAAACTTGGTAGTTAATTCATAAAAAATTATATATTTGTTGTTTATTTAATCATTTTTGATCGTGCAGTCATATGGGACTGAATTATGTGAAATATCAGTTCATATGTCACGAATTATGAATTCTCATCCAATGATATAATTTAAGTGTTCAAATTTCAACGTTTATGTTAGTGATGCGTTTGAAAAATTGCACTACCAAATCAATACGGGACTTCAAGCTGTTGAGATCCGAATAACCTATAGAATAATTATTTCGAGGGAGACCTGCAAAACAAAGTCCAATCATCCCCTAAATCAAATCAATTTGAGAAAAATATAATTGAGTTAACCTTCCCTAAATTAAGCCAGTATAATTAATCTAGGAACGTGAAGTAACAATAATAATAATAATTGATATGTAGAATAATTTATAAGAGATAAAATTTGCATTTAAGTGAGAGAAACAAGATAAACAAATTCTTTCTTTCATAGGCTAAAATTCTAATTTAAGTGATTCAAAATCAAGACAAAGCAGTGGATTAAAGTTTGATTCTGTGGTGGAGAACATTATGATGGTTCTATTGTCAGATGATTGATTTAATTATTTTCTATAGCCAACTTCTCAGATCTGTTTTGTCAAAATCAACTCATGTTTACTGTCACTCTCTCGAATCTATCGTCGTCGTCACTCTTTCAGATTTACGGTCATCCTCCTAGATCTAGTGAGATTTTATGGTACAAAGACGATTGACATCACTATCTTTTTCTTCGTTTCAGTTATGTTTTTTTAGAATATTTTGTATGGAAGTTTTATTTCTTTCGTATGAAAGTTTGTCCTTTCGTATGAAAATTTATTTAGTTTTAAATTCAGGTTTTTATTTTTTTGTGTTCCTCGAGAAAATTTTTGATCGAGTTATCTATTATAGGCAAAGGTATATGTTCTTCTCAATTTGGAGAAAAGGCGGCTGCAATACTTGGAATGAATAAATTTAATTTCAAGGAATCAAATCCTATTATTAGGGTTCATTTTTCGTTTACTATACGTGATGTTAATATAATAGCTCACACTATTGAAATTGCGGCTTCGACTTACGTTATTTTTTTTATATTTCTTATTATTCTTCATTATTTGAAATAATAATAGGACTGCCGGATAGATAGAGAGGGATAGTGTTTTAAGAGAGATAGACCTTGAATATAGAAATAAGTGTTGCTAGATTTAATAAAGGGATGATTGAGATAGTCAAAGGTCTTTCCAATTTTATTTTTTTAAGGATGGTTGATTTTCTATACCTCTAGGCTCTAAGTTAGGTAATAAAGGTATGATTGAGACGGTTGAAGGTTTTCCTTTTTTTTTTTAGGGATGGTTGAGATAGTTGAAGGTTTTTAGATAAATAAGGAAAGTTATTTTAAATTAAGTTGATTTTTTTTTATTAATAGGCATAATAAACTCTTAAAAAATCCTAAAATCGAGAAGTAGCCTTAATTGTCATAAACGTGAAAAAACTCCTAAAAACGTAGGAGAAGTGACCTTGATCGAAATTCATGCTTCAAGGCTTGGTCAAACTTATCCGATCGAATTTTCACAGAAAACCACTCAAGATATGTTACTAATGAATACATTTGGTATGCATTTTTTTTCTCACGAATCCATTTAGGGCTTCTTACCTAAGATGTTGTGTACCGAGGCTTCCCCTTCAAACTATAGGATATGAGCTAGTTCAGTTCTTTAAGATTGTATCATTCGGGTCATTTAGTTGGTCCATTCGAACATGAATCGCAAGTTCGAAACCCAATATAATACAAAATAGGATGCATCAGTTACTCTGGTCGAAATTTTCGTATTCAAATATTTGGAATGATACCTCTACGAAATATATCATTTACTCACATACATGACTTATTTGAGTTATTTCTCTTTGATAATATTTTTAATTCCAAAATGCAAATTCTTTTAGACGAATTTGATAATGATATCACATATTCACATTAATTAACAGGGACGGAGCCATAGGGGGGCGGGGGCCAAGTTTTGAAAATTTTTATTTACTCCCTATATATTTTAGAAAAATTTTAATTTTGTCCCCCCTAATTTTAGATTTTCGCCCCCCCAAATTATAAATTTCATCCTTTTTATTTTAAAAATTTTAGTCTCGCCCCCCTTCTCGTAAATCCTGTTTACGTCTCTGTTAATTAACATCTTATTAACTTTCACAAATTTTACAGTTAAGTTGGTCAAACGATAAAATTAATTGCACCACTCTAAATTTTCTTGGTAATAGAAAACCAATGTATGAATTGTCCCAAAACCCCGAAAATTTTGTAATGGTTAATTCTTTTGAAGGATTAATGGTTAATTCTTGTACAGACAAAAATTTCTCAATCGGTGCGAAAATTTCACGGGTAATTAAAACTCACTTGTCAATCCACTCTCGAAAACATACGCTCCCTACCAAAGCTCGTCACCACATCAGGACAGCGCAAGATAGCAGACAGACGTAGACTTGACGGTGCGCACCTCAAACACTCGGGCATTTCATAAGCTTGGCAATGAATTAATATAGTATACTTTTTTGTCTTACTTAAAATGAGAAAAGAATACAAATAACAACAAGACGAGACATCGTTTTTAGGATTAGGTTAATTAAGTAATTATAGCTAGATTCATTTACCATTTAAATAGTTATATTCTACGGTGTTAATTACAATTTTCATTTAAAATTCGTTGAAGTCAGTAAAAAATTTAATGAAAATTAAAAAATACTCTATTTACTGCATACTATTCTAATTAAATTAAAAAATTATAAATTCACTCCAATCGTTTAACTGCATGATATAAATTATAGTTTCGAGTAATATGAGATAAATCTCCAATTATCCATCATATTTTGACATAACTTTTTAATTGGTTGCATGCACAAATTTCACATAATGTAGTACAAAAATGTTATAATATATAATTTATTTCCTATTATGTATTATAAAATCATGGATTTTGTGGTTTTGGAAACTTTGACTCTCCAATTAGACGCACATATAAATTTCACATAATGTAGTACTAAAACGTTCTAATGCAGTATTTATATCTTATTATGTAGTATAGTTCATGGGAGAGTTAAGTAAAAATATTTCAAACTGATAAAAAATTATGAGTGGTTGCCCCTTATAATTTTTATATTTTAAAGTTAATTTGAATATTAAGTATTTATTATAACTAAATTCTTTAAGAATACTTATTTAAGTAAATAGGATAATGTATTAAGTAAAAATAATTCTTATTAATTTTTTTAAAAAAATATGAGCGAATTTAATAAATCAAACTAAATATATAAAGTTAAATAAAATATAAGCCAAGTGCATAATCAATTGTAGCTGAAATAAGAATATAATTGTTATAATTTTGCTAAAAATATTATACTTAACCCCATATCAATATTGTCGATTATTTTCAATCTCGAAGTGCAACATGAAAAAAAAATTTTTTGACCAAAATCAAAGGGGCAGTTTGAAATAACTTCTCATCAGTTTGTAATATTTTTACTTTACTCCCCATAAAATTATACAACATAATAGGATATAAATACAACATTAGAACGTTTTAATACTACATTTTGTGAAAATTATACAACATATTTTGAGAGGTATTTTAAGTATGAAATTATGTGAAAATCATACGACATTTTGCTAAAATGGGGAGTTAAGTAAAAATATGATGCCCAACTGGGGATTTATCCCATATTATCCGCAAAATGAACAAAGGGTATTTTTGAATATTCATTAAAATATTTGCTAAAGTAAATAATTCTAAATAAAAATTAGGGTTAAATGTAATTAATTATTTTCTAAAGGCAGTGTCTATCATTTAATCTAAAAATAATAGCGAATTGTGATTACCCCATCTAATATGAAGGTTAGGTGTAATTAATCTTATTTTACGCCCAACTTCGTTCTTATTCATTAAATATTAATAATTTTTTTTATTAAAAAATGAACTTGTCCGATTTAGTTTATTGAATCAACTCCTGTTGGCATTACAACCATAAACTTAAAATTATTTTCTTTAAAAAAGAATCTTTAACTAATTGAATCAATTATAATTGAATTTTTTATTTTACTAAATCATTAAATGTATATCATTTTGAATTAATTGAAGAAAATTCCCCCAAATTAAATTCCAAGTGCAAACAAAAAGGGTCCCAAAATTTAACCTCACATACCCCAACAAGCACTTATTTATCTCTCAAATAAATTATTTGACCTAAATATAACAGTGCGCGTGGGCGGTAATCCTCCTGCCCACTCCGCCTTCTTATCCTACGCACCCCCCCGGCCCCCCCAACCACAAAAGTGAAATTTCAGAGTGCAGCCGTTTTCACCATCACCCCTTTGTCAGAACTCAGAACAACCAAATATCCTTCCCACCTTCATTTTCGATTTTCTCGGACCCCAAAAAGCAACCATCATACTGTTGCATTCTTTTCTTGTACTGTCAAACCTTGTTAATTTGTATATATCTGCATTTACTTTCCATATGATTGTGCTTTTCACCCCATGATTCCTAATCAAATGCACATTTATATGTATGGATAAATGTGTGTATGTATAGGTTCCAACGCTCTTTCCTTGTTCTTCGCTGTCTGTGCATCTGCTGTCAGTTTCAGACCTCTGTTCCAACAGTTGCCCTTTGCGTGATATGAGGTTGCTCAAGTTAAAATCGTCACTATTCATAATTTTAGGCAGTTCTTTTCGCTCCCTTTTGATACTGTTTTCTGGGAGGGGAAGAAAATGTGACTGTTGAAAAGAGAGATTTTTGTTTTGGAGTGTTTGTCAGGAAGGGATTTGGGCATTTCTTTCTTCTGGAGGGATAGGGTGGGAAAATTTGTGAAGAGAAATGATTTGGGTTGGCGAGAAAGAGATTTTTTAACTGTTTTGAGAGGTGGGTTTGGGGTCAAATTTGTTTTATATAGTTCTTTAGATTCTGGGTTGTTGGAGGAATGGCGATGAATGATGGACCGGAGAAAAAGGCGTCGTCTTTAGCTGTTGTAGAGAAGAAACCGCAGAGGCCTGGAGGATGTGCGGGTATTTTCTTTCAACTCTTTGATTGGAACCGTAGATTGGCGAAGAAGAAGCTGTTTTCCAAGAAATTGCTTCCGCCAGGTTAGTGATTTTGGTTGAATGCTTCAATTTTCTGGAAACATGCGAGATTTTTGGTTATAAGGTCTACCTTTGATGGTGAAATCCGTTATTATAGTCTTTTTTTGTGGTTTATTTTCGTGTGTAGTTCGGTTGAAGCAAGCTTCAAAGAAATTTGGTGGGGATGAGAAGCAGCCAAAGCTCCGTTTGGTATAAGCATTTATCGATTAAAGCTTAATGATGATCGCTTTATGGTGTCATACATGCTTATTTGCATCCAGAAACTCATTTCATCTGTAAATGTGTTTGATTATGCAGATTGCGGATGAAAATAGCGGTGGATTTCCTTCCTCCAAGAGTAATAACGGGGTTAATAATGTTGATTCTGAGCAAAAGAATGAAACCCGCGTTCCAGGACTGGTTGCCAGGCTCATGGGCCTTGAATCCATGCCATCGCTACACAGAGAAAAATCGAAAAAGAATGGAGCATCCAGTTTTGCAGGTGGGAAACAGGAAAAACCCAATGATAATCTCTCTGAGGAAGGTTTGAATGTGGAGAAAGGAGGGATTAAGCACGAATTGAGGCCTCAAAAGCTTCAGAAAACGAGTGTTTGTGAAAGGCAGCCGATAACCAGATTCGGGCCTGTTGAAAATCTTCCCTTCAAGAATGTTCTGTCAAAATCGAGAAAACATCACCACCATCATCATCATCCTAAGCTCCCTTCTCCCGTGAAAAGTCCCAGAAATCTTTCGAGGAAAAACTCATCCAAACTGATTGGTGCAGCAACTAGGATTCTAGAGCCGGGATTGCAAACGAGTAGATTAAAATGCGCCCTCACTTACTCAAACACGTTGCGTCCTCCTCCTCAAAACGCGGTTATGGAGGAAGATTCTTACAGAAATTGTGGATATTTGGAAACCAAACTAAGTTGCAAAGATCAACCTGTAATTTTTTCTTCGCCATTCTCTGATCGTGTGGGATCCTCATGTCGCGGGGTGGAAAGAAATAACCTGGACCAACATGCATTTTATCAAGAGTTAGAGAAATTGCACGACTACCATGGCAATTTTCAACCCATTGCGAATATTAGATCTTATAATAGTCCCTTCAGTGAGCAGACTCATCAGAATTTAGATAACCAACAATCAAAGCCTCCAAAAGGTATGCAACGGGGCCCACACAAGCCAAAGATGAGCAATGCAAAGAATTTTGTTTCAGCAAATCAGGCCTTCAGTGGTCGTGGTAGCAGTACGAGGTCTAGGATGCCTGTCAGAATGGACAATGGTAAATTTGAGTCCGAGAAGAGAATCGCTAACAGATTGAACGAACCTGTTCCAGTAGGGAGAAAGAGGAGAACAACTAATCTTTCCAAACAAGGAGAGAGTTCTAGTTTCAACATCAATAAGCAAAGTCTTGGTTCTCATAATGCATCAATGTTCGGGAAACAATTGGGATATAATGTCAACCAACAATCCAATAGGAATAACAGCGATGTTTCATTGGCATTTCATCCCTCAGTGAAGCACAAGGAAGAAAAAGATCTCCGTTGTGCTGAGAAATTAGCTTCAGGAGAAAATGGTAGGAAAAAGATGGTAAAACCGTTGCCTTTAAGTGGAGATGTACTGGGGGCAATTCTGGAACAAAAATTGAAAGAATTGACTTCTCAAGGGGAGGATATAGGCGGCAACGTCCCTAAAAAGACTACCGCCACAATTCTGCAGGAGCTAATATCTGCCTTAACTTCAGAGGTGCCGTTTCAGCAAGATAATACGCGGGCTATGTCTGACTCAGCGTCTTCCTCTAGTTCACAGGTTAGCAAAATAATTTCATATATATTGCAGAATTAACATCCAATGAGGCTTGTTTGTGCTTTCGTAAAAGTGCATATGCTCTCTGAAATTATTTTCGACCTTATAGTTTCTTTTACTAAAACAATTAAAACATACTTTGGAAGAGTTTAAAAGCTTTTCAAACTTCTTATGTAGCTGATTTTGTTAAGTTTAATTGGTTCAAACTTAGCTTCTCTCTGTATTCAGGCAAATGAAATGGCTGTGAAGATGCATGTTGACCAACCGCCTGATATGGAGCACCTAAGCCCGGGATCTGTTCTTGATCCTTATTTTTCTACTGAGAGTTGTGTTTCCAGCAGTATTGACGACAGCTTAGGTAGGGAAACTTCTTTGCAGGAAAATCCTTTTTGCTCCGAATTTTTATCAGTCAATTACATCTATATCCCTCCAAGATCTCAACATTATAGTTGGTTCCAGCAAGTTTGAGAGAACTATGAATTTGGAAGATGTACACAAACCACGCCTGATATAAGGTGGTGGTAATTTGTAATGCTCTCATACTTGCAGGTACCATCGAATAATATGGCATTGTCCAAAGGGGTGTAGATGTAATTAAGTCTTTGTTGTCATCATTTTGCTAAAACTGACCTTTTCAGGCTGTAAAGTGCTTACTGAATCTTCAGAGCTTCTGGATTCCGCAGCCTCAGTAAATACACTCAAGAGAAGCAATGGAACGGTCCTCGATATCCTTAACACTGTTTCCGAACTTTTAAGCTGCAGCGATCTTGGCAACTTTAAAGGAAACAAGCTTGACCGTGCAGAGGAAGTACTTTTGAATGCTGAATTGGTGTGCCATAACACAAAAACTGGATCTTCCATTAAGCATTTGCTCACTGATGAACTGGAAACACTCGCGAGCATTCTTTGGATGAACTTTGGTTCCTCACTCGGAGTCGAGGACGGTAAAGAGGTGAACCAACTTAAAACATTTGTTTTGGATTCAATTATGGAGTATTTGGATTTGAGATTCGGAAGATGCCCTTATATCGGGTCAAAAGTGTCGGCAAAACTACCGGCCCGGATGATGAACGGCAATATCTTGATTTTCGAGATTGTGGAAGTTGTTAAGAGGTGGGAGGAATTGTGTAGGTTGAGTGTTGATGAGCTGATTGAAAGGGAAATGAGTCTCTCTTTAGGGGAATGGACAGAGTGTGAGAGTGAAGCCTTTGAGAGTGGGGTGGAGATTATTAGATATTTGTTAGAAATTCTTGTGGATGAGATTATGATTGATCTTTTGCAACCCTGTTAGGTTTCATTCAAGAAAAAAGATTGTATGATGATGATGAATTGTAAAAATTGATGGATGTTGTATCTTTTTGTTCATCCTGCCTCTCTCTTTAATGCATCTTCTTCACAATATCAAATAATTCAGATTGTTCTGCCTTAATTTAACTTGCAATAGCTTTTCATCTCGATTGCGATAGGACCAAATATCTAATTCGACCAAACCAACATAATGAGAAGATCTATATCATTTTAAGTTCAGCCTATTCAAGTTGTACAATAAATGTGGGCAAACAACAAGACTTCTGATTTCATTATTTCATAGGAATCCAATGTATATTCCAGTTCTTTTTTTTTTTTTTTTGACAGCATATTCCAGTTCCAATACCTTGGAAAACCACACTGCAAATTGCAAAATCTCCCCTTTCTATACAAAATATAGTCAATCTTCAACAAGAAAATCCACCCCCCACCACCTTCACCAAATATCAAGAATTCAAAGAATAAAAAATTAAAAAGAACACTCAAAAAAACCCAAAAAATAAAACTTGTAATTCTCATCAAACTCAAAAGTGTCTGGACCCCAAAACAGTTTTCCTCCCTCCCCTGTTTTCACCAGCAATCGCGCTCCTCGCAGCAGAAGCCAAACCCTTCAATTCATCCAAATTCGCGTAGCTTTTCCTCGCCGTCATTCCTCCACCGCTCCTCTTCTCCGCCGCATTCGTCGACTTACTCCCGATCTTCCCGTAAACCTTCGCGCCCTTCGAGAACCCCGCCGGCGGCGTCATCGATTTCTCCAAAACCGGCGGCAGCGGCGCCGCCGGCTTCCTGTTCTCCTTCCTCAGCGCGGAGGAGAAATCCGGCACCGATTGGGCCAAAACAGAGGCCGGTTTCACCCTCCTCGGCGGCGTCGTGAAATTCGAGCCGAATTTAACCTGCTTTCTCGGCGGAGTCAAAATCGAACGATTCGGAAGCTTTTCCGATACTTCCTTCTCCGGACTCTGTTGTTCTGTAAGATTCTTCTCTCTGAGCCTCTTGTCTCTGAGAGCAGAATACTCGTTGAATCGGGGCCCTCTCTCCATGATGAAACCCTCCGTTGTGAGCTCCAGGAATTGCGGTTCATGGGAATCGGAGAATTGAGAGAGCAACATTGATCGGGGATCCAGGGAGGCGTGGAGAGAGTGAAGAGTTGCTTGATTTTCCGCCATTGATGCGATTTTGGGAGCTTTTTGGGGTTTCTGAATTCTGCATATGCGTTTGGATTTTTAAAAGATTTGGTGCTTGCAACGGTCTAATAAAGAGGAAGGGTAAAAAGGGGAAGAGGGGAAAATGAAAGTTATTCCAACGTTCTTCTTGTTGAAGTGGGGTCCTTAATTAACCGAGTCCGTCATTATTAGTATTATTTTATTGATTGGAAAGTGGTTTATTGGATACCTATTTGATTGCAAAATCTTGCCTTTTTTAATTTGGACAACATTATTAAACTGGAGAAATCAAATTAAGTAATTAACCCTCCTTTCCTAATTGAAAGGGCCTTTTTTTTTGGTGTCATAAGTCAATGTGGCTGGCGTAAAAGGGTAATTAGGATCAACACTTGAATTCAATGTGCGGAAGAAAGTGTGCCTTTCGAATAATAAATTAATATTATAATCTTTAATTTGTCGTGTCGTGTTGAATACTCGTGTCTGACCTCATATGAAAAGTAAAAAAAAAATAAATTATATTGACGTAATCGTATCGTGTCATATCTCCGTTTGGAAATTTTATTTACTCCTGAAAATTTGTACAACATAATAAAATATAAATATTACATTAGAATAAAAGGTTGGTGATACTTTTAAGTGAGTACAAGTTATAATCACGATATCTAAAAAGGTAACAAAATCCTAAAATGTATAAGCACAAGCTACAATATGTTAATGATAATTAGAGACTTGATTAGGCACTCATTCAGCCAATTACATTCCAAATGGATTGATTTACTTCAAATATGGGAGGAATTGCCGCCCTAACAACTTAATTTGAGTACCTTTCTAATATTTATTTTTCTAATCATTCTAACACGGTATTGTTGCACACCAACAACCTGTGTATAGTGTTTTTAATCGGATATGGAATCCTGCATTTCCATACCTATGTGACTGGTTCTTGGGTTAAATATCAGACCTTACAAGACATCAAGAAACTTGCACATTAATAGATATATATTATATCATATATGTATAATAATAAAGTAAATCTTGTACTCGTAGAAAATGTTTGTTGTTTTGTCTAAAAAATGGTGGTTATTGAACTTGATGATACTTGTATTTCTGGCCAAGATTGAATCTGTTAACCCGAGTGCTGAATCCTTCTAATAT
>JBBMKE010000009.1:14211451-14237288 GCA_037834125.1 Lippia alba | reverse complement strand
TGCTTGTTCCAGCGGCCGAAGGAGTAATCATCAGAGGCGTAGTCGGCAATGAGCGCACCATCTATGGAAAAAAAGTGAATTTAATTATTACAAAACAAAATACATAAACTCTTGTTTGTTGAGTTAAAAGAATGAAATCCCAAATAGATATACGAATCGAACGGAAAAATTGAAATTCCATTAATTTTAGGGAAGAAAACTAACTTTCACACGTTGGGTACGACGTCCCTTCCTCTGAGCCATTTCTATTTTCAAATGTTTAACTGCTTCAACAACGTGCGTCGTGGAGGAGTGGGTACGAATTCGCCCCTTGATTTTAGGGTGTCAAGAGTTGGACTCTGAAACTGCTTCTTCTCGAATGAAGGTGGTTGTATGTCGTCGCCGTTGCCGGTAGTCGGAGATGATCGAGAATCGGGCCTCTTTGCATTGAAGTGGGACGTTGAAGCAAGAGTGGTTTGTGTGGAAAATTTTCAATTTCAACGAGGATATTTATGTAATTTCACGCGTTTTAGGGGATTTCAAAAAAGTTGAGGTGAATTGGGGATCTAAACTAGTGTTGTTCTGAATTGGGGGTTTTTGAAAAACTTATAAACCATACTAGGGACCATTAATTAATTTGTCGCTATTATAATTGCATTATAATCATAGTAACTATATATTACTCTTAATGTGTTCATTTATATAATCTTTTTCTAGTTTATATTTATTTGACGAGTCAAATGACTTAAAAATGCAAACAATTTATGTACAATATTGTTTATTTTTCATAGAATATAAATTTATACGCACTTTACATTGTCAATCAAATTTTATAGTTTTAATCTCAACTATATAAAATAATATATTTTTATTTTTTTGCAAATTAAATTTATTAAGTTAATGTAAATTTAGAGTATTATTCATAACACATTATTTTTTCAAGCTTATATGTTACACTTACAATGAATGATCAGACCTAAAAAAATGTGTGGCTTTAAAAAATTAAAAATACTATAATTAAATCTTTAATTCGAATTTTAGAATATAATCACTAACTTAACTATGCTTTTATATATATGGTCTGTTTGATATTTCTTAATAATTTTTGTAATATTTTTTTATTAATATAATTCAATGAGTTATTTTTTAGTTTTTGATATTCTTAATAATTTTTGTAATATTTTTTAGTAATATAATTCAATTAGTTATTTTTTAGTTTTTAGTTTTCATATTCATATTTGAGTGTATAAGTTGTTTTTTAAATTACACTAGCTACTTTGCACACTCAGATGCCTGTGCAGATAAAAATTTAAGATTGTAAACATATAAAAATTGGTGAATAGTATTTGAGATGGACTATTTAAAAATATATTTTATATGTTTAAAATCAATTGATTTTGCAGTTGGGCATTTAAAAAAAAGAATAATTAAACATAATTAAAAAGAAATAAAGAGTCTAAAGAAAATAATTTAAAAACGGTTGGTGTTGTAGGTTTCTTTTCTAAAATTAAAAGAAAAAAAATAGAAATGGAGAGTCCAAGAGACCAAAAACTTAGCTTACTTAATATAATAGTACTAGTGATCTTGCACACACTCGATGCGTGGGCAAAAACAGAAATTTTATATCAAAACTTTAATGTTATTATTTAATTTATAATTATTTTTTATATAATTATAGTTTTATGATAAATATTTAATATCAAATTATAAATATAAAGTAACAATTTAGGTAGAAATTAAAAAATAAATGAAAGAAATATATAATAAAAAGATTAAAACGAAATGAGAAGAAAAAAAGAATAAAGATAAATAAGTGATAAAAAATAATAAATAAAAATGAAAAGAATATAAGAGTTAGATGAATATGAAAGCTAAATAGAAAATTGTCGAAATACGTGGTTATTTATGTTTAAAAAAAAGAATTAAAGACCAAATAAAGAAAATAAAAAATTAGAGACCATGATACACAAGCAAGTCTGACGTTTGATATATATATATATATATGGAGTCCAGGAATCTAGCCCTAACTGCACGAGTGAAAAGGCCCAAACTAATTGGACACAAAGATTAAAAGCATTGGTCCCCAATTCAATTATTGAGTACTGGACCGTTATGTTAAAGAGATAAGAGGACAGGTATTGTTGGCTTTGTTTCAACTTTTCTTATTATTTTCTGTATTTTATTATGGATAAATGAGTTCATGTCCCAAGTCAAGCCACAATACAAAAATGCTAACGGGGTTGATCCAAGCGGTAATTGAATTTATTTGTAAGAGCGTTTGAATCCCTGTTTGGGAGTGCGTGTATAAAAAAAAAGCCACAATACAAAAATGTAAAGCTTTTTATAATTATTGTAGTTGCCCATGAAAAAATCGAATATGAAACATCAGATTAAGTGTATATGTGCACTCAAAAACTCGAATTACACAAAATTTCTGATTAAGTTAGTATAGGTCAGGAGTGATCAAGTTGGTATAGGTAATAAGGTAAATAAGTTATATTCCTAGTTTGCATTACCTAACTTATTATAACATAACGAAATAATATAAAATATTGTCATATTTGAAGATGAACACTTGATGTTGGAAAACAAGAAGAAAAAAAGAGAATAACTGGAAATAAGAAATGCTGGTACCTGGTATGTTGCCATTTCGGAGAAACGACTCAACCACAATCGTAAAAGTCACGCCCGCCTTCCGATTTCCGATTTGCTATTAACCACCACCTTAATTATCAGTAGTTAATCTTAATTCCATCCCAACAAATTGACTAATTTTTGCTTAATAACCCGAATATTATTGTTAACCTATTCTACATTGATTAATTACCAAACCATGTGCGACCTTAATAATGTTTGACAACTCTCACTTTATTAGCTAGTTTTTTAGGTGAGTTAGGTCAAGCACATACTTCAATATGATATCAGAACATGTTGTTTCCATAGTAGACGGACCTAGGGCGTGAGGGGATGAAAGCTTCTAATACTTATTTTCTTAATGTTTTTTTTTCCCAAGTCCAAAACATAAAGATTGGGGGTGAAAGCTTCTAATACTTATTTTCTTAATGTTTTTTTCCCAAGTCCAAAACATAAAGATTCAATATTTCCCAGTGCTGTGTAGAGTTAATTACTCAAATGTGTTGACCATTTTCGTATTCTTAAAGCTTAAGTTTCGAATATATTTCCAATGTGGTTGAAAAAGATATTGTACATATTACATTAATATTAGGGGTGGGAGAATGTTTAATAAAAAAAAAAAAGGTAATGGTGTAGAAAATAATATAATGTTTGACGCATTATGATAAAGAAATGAGGAGATGATCAATAGGCAAGATTGGGGCGGCGGCCTGATAAGGGTACGCGGACGGAGGCCTTTTGAGAAGTCAATTAATTCGGTACATATACCTTTTTAATTGTATAAGTTCGCGTTAAATAATGTCACAATTATTTGTCATGTTAAGCATAATTTAAATGCCGACTTAGCAAAGTTTTAGTGGAATTCTTTAGTTACTTGATTAGTTTGGACAGATATCAACCACCAGCCGACCCTTTGGACCTGGCAATAACTCCATTACTTGTAATCGTATAAGTTATTGGTGGCACGTGGTATTAATAAGCACAACATATTCTAATTAATAGTCACCTAATGAATATATCGTATTATTATTGATGCGCCATGACTCTTGGTTGTGCCAAAAATGGGATAGAGTGTGCTCGATCAATGTTCTTATTATAAATAAATAAATAGTTAATTACACTAAAAACCTTGTGATATACCTAACTAGCACTCAGAACCCTGTGATTTGAGAATTCTCAAAGAGAACCCTGTGATTGTAATAAATTAACATTCAATTAGAATTTCAAACCTTACAACCATGGTTGTAGGATTTTGAGTGCTAACTTTAATACAATCACATGGTTTTTTGTGCTAATTTATATAATCACATAGTTTTCTTTGAGAATTTTTCAATCACAGGATTTGGAGTGCTAATTAGGCATAACACATGGGGTATCCGTGCAAAAAACTCATAAATAAATGAGAGTAAAAATTCAAGTGGGATGTCTTTAACGTAGACATTTCGATACTCAAATTCAAGATTAATTCAATGTGAAATACATTTTCAAGAATAATATTGAAGAGTAATAATTATTTATCAAAATGAGAAATGAAGTTCTATTTTATGGATGATTTAGATGAGCCTCAAAGATATTGGGCGGTGATTAGCCTTTCTAACTTGGGCGTAATTATTAACCTCAATGTTATTATTATGCAGAAATTAAATTACAATGCTCGGGAGGGTTGGTGGCTAAAAAGATGAAATGCATAATGTACATTAAATGCTTTTTTCAACTGTCTTGGTTGAGAGATTCGATTATTTCAAGGTCTTCACTCCCGACTCTCCCTTTTAAAAGAAATACATTCAGAAAATTTTTGCTGCAAGTTTTAAATAATACACTTTTAATTGGTGGTAAAAGTGTAACGTGACAATTCGAGTTTAATTTGTGTTTTATCTCATTTTCATTATAAATTACTATAAAACATAACCATAAATTACTTACAAAGATAATGACAAATATTAAAGTTACCGCACGTAGAAAGAAAATAATTATCCCCCAATGATCCAAATGCATAAAACAAAGCAAACGAACTCACTTCACTTACAAAATAAATCCAAGTTTAGATAAGATGTATAGTTTTATCTAAGAGGCAACAAAATTATAAGCCAGCAATGATTTCACTCGAGGAATAAATATTACATGATGCGTGACTCATGTGGGCCTAAACGTCCCGTCATTGTTTTGACGGGTGTCTATGGACGGCCGTTAATGCCACCGTCCAGCACCTACTTTTCTAAAGCCTGGAATGAGAGTGACAGCGTGTTCGTAAGAGCAAAGCTTCCATGATGTGAATTTACTGTTGTACCCTCGGCAGCTTTTCAAAAGCAGCCAACGGATTCTTTCTTCCTACTTTTTTCTCTTCCGTTTAATAGTTAATAATTGTTGTAACAAAAGATAATTTCAGAGATGTAAAGTGGAGGAGATTTCCTCATTAGGGGAGTAATTAAGTGATTTGGAGTCTGATAAAGGGGGGAATAAAACGCTAAAAATGATTAATTGTCATGATTTGATGCGATGAATGCATCTTCTTTTTATTTATTTTTCTTAAATTCGAGTATAAATTTGACAATTATGTTATACTAATTATCAATGTACCCCATTCATCTACATCTATATCTATATTTATACTATAATATATAGGAATGCTGTCTTTGACTCTAATTATTTTAATTTTGACTAAATACTGTTTTTCTCCTTTTTTTTAATTTTTTATTCCTTACAATTATTTCATTAGTTAATAAACATTTCATAGTATTTAAATTTTGAATACTTTAATTATTTGTCAATATCAAATTAATTAGGATACTAATCTTCTAAATTTAAGTAAATATAAATACTTTAATTAATTGATTGATGGTAATTAATTAAAAATAAACTTAATATTTTTAGCATAAATTAAGGAGATTAACTTTATTTATTAAAACTTAATTTTAGTTAGGGGCGACTCCAGGATTATGAGGCAGTGAGATCAAAATAATTTATTATTAATTAAAAATATATATATTAAAAATAAATTTTTTATTTAAAATATTATTTTGAAAATTTAACTACTAATAACAAATATATATTATTAAAAAATAAAAAAATTATTTTACAATTATTCTCTATAATCTTTTATTTGTTCTAAATATATTATGGTCTAAGGATGTTTGCAAACTCTAATGAATAAGTAAAAGATGAAATAGTAGTGAAAGTTGTAAAAAATTATTTGGAAAAAAGGTGATACGCAGAAAAGTAATAAGTGAAAATAAAAATGGATAATCACAACTTTTATGAAGTTAATAATACCCTTAAATATTTTGAAATATTTATGGGTATTGTAATATAATTACAATTTTATATTAATATAAAAATTATTATAATTCACATGAAATTATTTTTTTAATTAATTAAACATAGAATTATTTTATATGTACCTTTATCTATAAATTTATAAAAATTAAGAAAGAGAAAATTTACCTTCTAATTATAATGTTTTAGTTATGAGACTTTTTGAAATTATAAATTTTGATGAGAAGAGGGAAAAAAATATAAAGAATTAAAAAGGAAGCGATGCAATGAGCATATAAATTAGAGAATTGCATTTCTATGTAGAAAGTTAATTTAAGAATATTGATGTTTTAATCTTAAAACGGAATTTCAAATAAATTTAGAGAAAACCGTAGAATCTAAAAGCATATCCTTGCTTAGAGATTTTGACTTATTGCTCCTTATTTTAAGCAGAAATTAATTTTTCAAATACTTTGCACTTATCATTTTTTTAGAGTCTACAAACAATCTGTGTCTTGAAATTGAAAATTACTACAAAATTTGCATTATTTAAAGTTTTTTTAGAGTATATTAAATAGACTTTTATTTTATCATGGACTTTTTTATTGTATTAAATTTTAAATTTAAGGGCTCAATAATTTTTTTTTTATTTTTAAGTGGATCAAAATAGTTATTTTTAAAATAAAAAATATATAATTACATAACTTTTTTTTTCTCAATGTGGTCAATTGACCCCACTGAAACATGTGTGGCGTCGCCCTTGATTTTAGTGGATATTATATCATATAGGTGCAAAAGTATTTTGAACTTCAATATATTATAGTGTAGATTAGTTCTTTGAGGAATATTTATTTGATTTTTTTAATATTTAATATTAAAATAAATATATTTATCTAAACTGTCCTTTTATATAATTTAAAATTACAATCTTTTAATATAGTTTCTCACATTCATAATTAGTTTTATTTTATTATTTTCTACAATCTAGATCTTATCTACATTGTATAATATAGCAGGGGTCGTTTTATGTGTTTTTTTTGCTCATTTTAAATTAATTAAATTTAAAAAAATCATGTAATAATTTGTTTAAAATTTTTGATTTTTTAAAGAGATTAATAATCTTAATTGAGTTTAATCTTAAATGCATATTTATTTTTCTAAATGTATTACAAATTATGTAAAATTGTGTTATAATGACTAATCACTTAAATCATGGATACCATTTTCATAAAAAGTCCTACAATTTTGGATTTAAAATAAAAATTTTCATAATAAAGACGATTAATTAGGTTACATAAATTAATTCATCAAATAGTATTTATTTCCAATACAACTATTTATTTATTTGCTCCAAAAAATAGGACTAATCCTTTTTCCATCCATTCATTTTCATTTTTATTTTTTATTTTTTTCTTTTTTGTTCTCATTCATTGTCTATGAATTACGTTTGTTCTTCAATTATTCATTCATATTTACACAATTTTCTCTCTTTAAGTCGATTTATATTAACATCTAGATTATTGACCGATTTATTATATTTTTTTGTTAGATAATGAATGAGCATCTATGTCGTTGGTATGACATCAACCATCATACACGAACTACGATAATTTTTTGAAAATATTCCTTTTTATGGTGAAGGTTAGATGATTTTTGTATTTGTTCTTTTTTATATATTCATTATTTGTAGTATGATTGTAATCATATAGTGTATGAATATTTTTATAGTTATTCATTATTAGTTATTTTGATTTCACTGTAATTGCAATTAAAATATAAATAAATTATTTTTCATATTAAGAAATAATTTTAATATTATATTTTAAAAACACTTAAAATAATGTACAGAAGTGTACTCACAATCTAGAAAATTAGCATTTGTGAAATATATAAAAAAATTCTAAAATTTCATAATATATTTAATAATATTTTTATAAATTCTTTTTTACTATTCGATATTTTGAATATCCACAGTTGATTTATATGAATGAAATATATAAATAATTGATTTGTTGTATTTAATTATTCATAACTTATTTTAAAATAGTTTTATATGTGCAAAGCGCGTGCATTTTTCTATAGTATGTATATATATACCCCACATGTGGTGTTTACCTACTTATACAGTTATATATAATACAGACTTACTTCGTGTTGGTATTGACGCCAATCACACTCTCTCTCACCTGCACTTACCTGTTCTGTTAGATTAGCTGGTGATCAGTTATGTTAACCTGGACAAGTGGATCAATGTTATTGCTTCAAGATTTATATATAGACACGTCGATATAGTTTAAGCAATCAATAGCGCTTTCTTCGCTCCTCTTTCTCTCTCAATGTCGTGATGAAAACCCTAGCTTTTGTTCTTCGTTTTTCCCTTTCGATCACAGCTATTTTTTGTATTTCATATTCTGTTCTTCTTACTCTCAATTGGTCAAATCCGCAGATTTCTTCCCAAAAATGGAGTTGGGAAGTATCTTTGGATATGAGTTTTGCTACAACTTCTCGTTCAACAATGAAAGAGAAATTCTCACGCGTTGCAAGTACCAACTCCTCTTGGATGTCGAATCTTTGCTTTTGAGACACGAACCAGTTTCTTCTACCGTCGGTCAATCAATGGAATCCTGGATTCAGAGACACCAATCGACGGAATGGGAGATTGCATGGGTGTAAAGAGATTAAGCTTCTGTATTGAGGAAACTAATCCCAACCATAGTTACCTAATACGCGGTACTCTCCGGTACGCGGTACGGGTACGGGTACACAATACGCTAGTGTGCTAAAGTATTGGTACGTTAGGGGTAGGCTTAGTTGGTATGCTATTTGGATACGCGGTACGTTTATAGTGATTAGTCGGTTCTCTTATTATATAAATACACCAAATTAGAGATATAAATGAAAATTATATGAAGGAAAATATACAAATATATATGTATATATACATTTTCGTTTACTAATTACTGTATTAAATATTTTCTTGAACTAATACAACTATAATTATCAATAAAGATCTTAGGAATTTGATTAAACTCTCTGTAAAAGTAATCCTAGATACTAATAACAAACCAAAAAACATATATTTCTTTCTAAAAATCACCGATAGTTTGATTTGTTAGAACTAAAATCGGTACGCCAAGTTTGGAGTACCAATTCGAGTACCATAGAGAATTGGTACGCAAAAGTATTGAGAATTGATACACAAGTATTGGTACGCAATTCATGTGGGGAGGGAGAGTATTAGGTAACTATGGTTGAGAATACGGTATTGTGAAGGGTTAAGCTGTTTACCAAACTGGTTGAGTCAACTTGAGTCATTGTCACGAATAGAGATCTGGGATTGTAAGAACCTCAACTCCTTGCCTGATGATTTCACTAGTCTCAAATCACTGAGATATCTTCAGATAATGGAATGCCCACAACTGGAGAAGAGATGCGAGAAAATAAAGGGTGAAGACTGGCCAAAAATCTCACATATCCCTTCTATATCTATCGGATACCACGACTAATATATTGAGGTGGATTGTGGGCGAAACGGGGACAAATTTTACATCCCAAAAGGTAAAATTAACTTTCTTTATCTTTGTCAAAGTCTGATTACTGCACGTCATAGTTCAGTACTAACGTAATTCACCATTTTTACTACAGTAATTCATTCGATTCTTTGATTTGGCACAGGAGTTGGATACCAAGTGTGGCGGTGACAGTCTTCGACAAATGTGGAGTGTGTAATTACTCCAGATTGGTGTTTTGTGTCGGTTCTGATTTGTATATAAATAACATCTGTGTGTAGGGGGTGTTTAACTTTATATATTTTTGATAAAATGACTTTCGTATGTCTTCGTTTTGCCCATGTAATAATTGATTCGGCTTGAAAAGAAAACCCGATGTCTCCATGGTTAGAAATCTAATTAATTATAATTTTGGGTAAGTGTGGTCGTTATCACATTGGAATCTTTGACAAAGTGCTGATTTATGAATTTATTGAATTTAATTCAATTTTCTATTTAGGTCCTCAGAGATTTTGTTGCAACACTAAAATTAACTGAATATACTCATAAACCTTTTTTTTTTTTTGGCTCAAGTTCCATTTCCCCCTCTTAAAACACGGACGAGATCTTCTGCTACAATGGGTGTTTCATCTTCTGCTTCACTTATTTAATGTGTAATATTATTAAATAATAAATATAATATATTAATTAAATTAAACTAACGCCTATTTTAGGCGTTAAAGTCTCCGTTAAGGAGAAAAACACATTTGTAAAAGATTTTTTCTGATATTGTTAAGATATGGACAAAATATCTTTCCAAATATAATCTGATGTTATATTTATTAATTTATTTTATTTTACTAAGATTTTTTAATTGAATATGGGTATTTAAAATTTATAAATAGTTATAAATTGTTTTAATACAATATAAAATATTATCAGTTTCAGCTTTATTTAATAATTATTATTTTAACAATATTTTTTAATTGATTTTCTTATTATATTTTTATAGAAATTTGAACATGTGCCGTACTTTTAATAATTTAATTATATTAAATATTATACTAATCACATTATATAATAAAAATTAATTATAATGTACTTGAAAAAAATTAAAGCATTACATAAGGGATCGTCGCACCAACCATGATTTCAAGACTATCCATCACTAACGAAAGAGGCACATTTTGGCCATAAACAGTAGATTTCATCCAAGGAAGTGAGTAACCATACCGACAACGGATGCCAATAGTGTAGCAAGTGTCGGTGCCTGAAGAACACGACTCAATAGAGTACTCTTCTCAGATTTTGGATGATCTCAAGAAATCCAACGAACTTCGTTATAATTGCTTCACTAATTAAATGAAATATTATCCATGTATATGGTGCTTAAAAATCAGTGAAATAACGTTCTTTCTCAAACATCCTGCTAGAAAGCCAAACAGCAATCCCCACAATATATCTAATTCAAAATAGGCACGGTGTTTCAATTAGTTAAACATATATTTTGAAGAAAAAAATTTTATGCGCGTATGCCATTATTATACAGAATTATGATATGTCCCATAGTTCATAACAAATAAATATAGCAATCTCCACCAGACCATATAATGCTATAACATTTCACCTTTATTGGAGAAACCCACTTTTCTGAAAACTTGAACTTCATTAGCCCAAGAAGCATATGAATTATTTGACTGTAAAGAGAAAGCTCCTACCGTCTCCCCTAGTCAAGGTTTGTAACCAAAATAAAACTTAATATTGGATAAGTTAGGACATTTTCATAGTATGATTTTTGACTAAACTAAATTTCCAAGTTGCAATTATCCCTATCCGCATACCCCTTTCCATCCAGTAATTATCCCTGAAATTTTGTTGCAACACTAAAATTAACTAAATATACTAACAAACAATAAAAATGATAATTCATTTAGTTTATAATTAGATTTTCTTAACTTAATGTTCTAATCTAATTTATCAGATTCACTTTAAAATTTCTCAAAAATAAAAATAAAAAACCCTCCCATAATTAAGTAGGCAAAGAGTTGGAAATCTTGGCAGGAGACAAACAACTAAGGGGACAGAAACATGCTGTTTTGAAGCATTTCAACAACTTCAGACAAAATAATGATTGTCAACAAGAGATCCAAAATTTTATCAATTTAACCAAACACAATTTATTTCGATCTTCTATCTAGATCACTATGAAATCATACTAACTTCTCTATACAAGAAAACAAAGACCAAAAAAAAAAACTCAAACATAAGAAAGCTGCAGCATCTGGAAGTAAACAACAACGTATATTGCAAGAGAGAAAACAGCAAAAACATGTTGCCAGAACAGAAGAGCAGAAGCTTCACTGACCGCATAGCCCTTCAATCTAGCAATTGCTCCCAACAAAATGGCACTCGGCGTTGTGTACTGCAACAAAAGCACAAACCTAAACATTTTATCTCCCGCAATCAGAAAACCCAATTTATCCGCCAAACAAACAACCCCTATCCCAATCAAAGGAAGCACCAAAAGCCTTGCAATGCTTATCCCAATTATTGTCCTAATCCCGAGCCCCGACTCCTTAGGACCCTCAGCAAGCATTCCTCCAAGAACAAGCATTACAGAAGGGACCATCGCACCAGCCAAGATTTCAAAACTATCCATTGCAAACGAAAGAGGAGCATTTTCGCCATAGACAATAGATTTCATCCAAGGAACCATACCGACAACAAACGCCAACAGGGTAGCAAGTGTTGGTGGCTGAAGAATATGACTCAATAGAGTACTTTTCACAGATTTTGGACCATCACAAGATTTTTCTTCATCAAACGAACTTTGTTCTTGCATAATAGAACTCTTTGAAACATCAGCCTCAAGAAGTTCAGTATATTCTTGAATTTCGATGCCTTCTTCAAGAACTTCATAATTTTCCAAAGAGCTTTCAAACATGTGGTAAACAATAGTGTAAACCATAAGAACAGCAATCCACTGCGCAAACGACACATAAGCTGTGCCTGTTTTCTGACAGTCGAGGCCGAACGGATTGTCAGGACTATGGCAAACCGATCCAATTATAGCAAGATGGAGGTTTCCCGTGTTCCCAAACGCAGTCATAATAATCGTGAACCTAATGTATTGTGGAGGAGGTTCACAAATTTTTGCCACTAACAATCCCAACAAAGTACCAATCACAGTACTGAGAATCACATTGACAGGTATGAACCACCAGAGGACGAAATTCTTGAGGGTTATCACTTCCCCAAGATGAATGAAGATCAAACAAGGCAAGAAGAGAGCAAAAACGAGCTTGCTAAGAAGATTGAAAGTGGCTCTTGGGGCTAGTTGAGTTTTTGGGTGAGCAAGGATTAAACCTATAACAGTGAGAGAGATGAGTTTCAACAATGGAATGACAGAGTATATGAGGTCTTCTCCAATGGAGTTCCCTTTTGATTGCTTTTGGGCTAAAGGTGACTCCATTCTCGGCAGAGAACACTGCCGAGGATAATTTCAAACAAAGTTTCAAACTTCAACTAAAATCCCAAGAAATTTTCAAATAACAATCAGAATTCGAACATCAGGAGGGTTTCGGAGCTTCAAAAATTACAGCGAGAATAATGGCAGAAGAAAAATGGACAATTACGAGGTTTCGTGGAAATTAATTCGAGGCAAGTGTAAGCAGAAGAAATCAGCAACATCCAATCATACATTACCCAAATTCAAATTACCGCATCAAAATTGCTCCTCCAACCTCAGATTAAACCTGTAAAAACGAAAAGAACAACAATTGTGACTACGTTTATCTTCAGAATCAGTTAAACTTGATCATAAAAGTAAATCAAACACTAGGAACACAGAGAGAGAAGGATTTACAAATTCAGGGAGAGGAGAGGAACATGGTGATTGCAGGTGGGACTTTAGAGGAAGGTGAGTGGCGTCGATGATGGCACATAAACATAATATAATACACACTTTTATGAGGCATTTGTGGACCCTGGAAAAGAATACTTGGATTCTTCTTTTATTGATTGAAAAAACAGCTGTGTTTAATTTTTAAATTTGGATTTAGGGAATTAATTGTTTCCTGGAGATATATTTTGACTTCTGAGCTAGAATATTGGCTTGTGGTTTTTAATTAATTCTAGCACTGTGGAATAATTAGTTTTTTTTTTTTTTGGTAAAATGGAAAGTATAATAACTAAAATATAAGCATAGTATTTTGGTGAAATTTATTCACGTGTATAATGCAAAAATTATGTAATTTTTTTGGAAATTTTACTTCTGGTATAAAATGTTTTACAAAGATCGTCTTTATCATTTGTAATCAACCATTTAAATCGCTCAACACAAAATTCTATAAAGAAAAAATGTCTTCCGAACGTTTTCCACCAAAATTAAACTATTTTAAAAATTAATATACTAATATTAAAATTTCACCTAGTATTTTGGATAAATTACATCCCATTATAGTGAGATCTAGCCTAATTATAAACAAGCTCCTCCAATTTTATTTTGAGCAAATGTCATATTTGGTCCTTCAAATTTCAGTTTTGTATCATTTTGGTCCTTAATGTTCTAAAACTGACATTTAAGTCCCTGAAGTTAATAATTTGTTTCACTTAAGTCCTTCAAATTAAATTTTAGTGAATTATAGTCCCTAAAATTTCAAATTTGTATCACTTTGGTCCTCAATGTTCTAAAGTGATACTTAAGTCCCTAAAGTTAATAATTTGTATCGTTTAAATCCTTCAAACTTACATCAATACCAACATAACACGATATCAGTTGATCTACATATTGTACAAACGACATAAGCCATGCGGTGGGTTTTCAGAGACAACACTCGAAATCTTTCCGACCCAAAATGGTGATGACAATTTTGCATATAAGTCTGTCATTTGGATAGATAGGCCTGCCCAACCATCTAAGGTTAGGATGTAGGTCGAAAACTCGCATTAAATGCAGTGGCGAAGCCAGATTTTTTTTTAGGGGGCTCGATCAAAGCATAATACTAAAGAAAAATTCCATAAAACTTTTGTATAATTATTAATAATTTACTATATTGACCCTCACTAACAGTTATTTTAACTTTAATGAAGGGGGTCAATAATGAAAAATTACATAAAATTACAAATACATGTATCTAAATATCTATATAATAAAATAAATTTTTTTAGGGTGGTCCCCTCAGGATAGTGTGGCTCCGCCACTGATAAAATGTGATAGTGTCAAAATCCAGCTATGTACGTGGACGGCAAATTAGTACTCCGAATCACCCAAGAATTTGTAATGTGGAGGAACTTTGATGCTTTCCTTAACTAGAAAAAGGTGGGACAAACACGAACTCAAATGCCAAAAAGGGGAATGTGGGGGTTGGATCCTTTTTGGCACTCCGGCGCTCAAGTCAGGGACTAGTTCTGGATCGAAAGTGCAAGAATATGTAGAGTTCAGATTGAGAAGGAAAGCTTACCCTCATCCATGGGAAGAGATGGTTTACATAGGTGAAGGATCCTGGCTACTGCATGTGAGTACACCACCCCGAAAGTGTGGATCTCGGTCTGTTAAAGGTGGGCCGCGATAGTGACTGGAACAGTGTTTTAACGGGTAATGCGTTGTACCGTCTCTGCAGGGGCGCCGTAACAGTGTCCTTGGGTGACCGCAATTAATGCGCGCAATAGTGGGGGGAATCTACATTTAATGCTCACGTACGGAGTGTTGGGGGTCGGTTTCGACCGTCCACCTCGGTCGAGGGTGGGGGATGGATCGCGACCCCAATCGCGTGAGCATAGGAATGATGGGGTGGGTCGATGACGAGACGGGCTCCGGGTCGAAGTCAGGCGTCCTAATGTCCGCGTCAGCCTGGCACACTCGGGCGGGCCATGTGGGAGCCCCAATTTCTCCCTTATCATCTTCCCCCCAAGTCCATTGGTACATTTATGTTCCTGTGGACTTTGAAGTGAGGCGTCAAAGATGTGATCTCCTTCGTGTCCTCGACCTGGGGACTTCTTCCGACCGTCGGGTTTTCGAGCAGGACGCGATCGAGCGAAGTCATTCTACCGACAGGGGTCGGGATTCAGTAGACGTATGGCGGAGTGCCACGTACATCTTGCGTTTTAGCGAGGTGAGCGGGAAACTCTAGGTTTTTGTCGCCACTCTGCGTGATTATTGCCTTTTTAAAAACAAATTGCACGAGGCACGTTTCCTCAGGTGCATTAATTTATGTCGTTTCTGGGACGAGGTGCGCACGGATCCCTAGTGAGTAACAGTTGGCGCGTGGGATCGTGGAGGGCCACGATTAAAGATGGGGTCTCTTCGTCTTCCAACCGCCATCTATAAAAGGGGGACTTGGCCCAATTTTCTCTCTTTTCCCACTTGCTTGACAAGACTTCAGGATATAGAGAGAGAGATTTCACACAGAGCTTCTTTACACCTTAATTCCATAACTTTTCAAGGTACGTCCTGATCTCAAACTTTATCCTATTTTCTTTCTTGCTTCTTTCATTACACACAAATGGCCCGTACCAAAAGTACCCACCAATCAGCCCTATACATGTATGAACTCCGCGATCAGAGGGAGTTTATGGAGAGGGCAGATGAGGCGTCTGGATCTTAGGTGCCGGAAGAAGGTGGAGAGGAAGCCTCAGGGAGTGGCCGTGTTCAACCGAGCACGTCCATAAAACACACTTTTTCTTATTCTGCTATCTGTTTTCAACACCTGGGTCTGACCCATTTCTTTCATGTGCAGGATCATCATGACAGCTGCAAGAGACAAGGCTGCCAAGCGCAAGTCGTAACAGAGAGAGAAAGTGCTGAAGAAGCAGTACAAGAAGGAGGATTGCGGCCCGGCACCCTCTGCAGATGAGATTGCTCTACACTAAGGGCTCTCGATCGCGCATACTCTTAGTCGAGTATCCGAGTTAGGCAAGGCTGCGGGGCAGCAGTGGAGGTCTGCTACGTTTCTGACCGACAAGGTCGATGAAGTTGTTCAGGGCATGGGGGATGTGCGACAGGGGCCGCGAGAGAAAGGGCTCATTGTGGATATTGCTGGGGATCTTGGGTCGGACCGAGAGGCTGTGGCCGACCCGGACATCGAAAATGTACCCAGGGGCCGGCGTAAGGGTTAGAGAAAGGTCGTCGAGCAGGAGGGGGCTGCTCCAAAGAAAACCTAGGGGCAAAAGAGACAGAAGAAGGTGGGAAATGACAAAGGGCAGGCTCGGCCCTCAACCGCGACCCAGGGGAACGGGGCTCGGCGGGTGAAATTGAAGGTCCCTGCATATCGGATGGCTGCTTCTCCAGAATTCCACATATTGCTGGAGGAGTACGAGCAAATTATCACGATCTTGACCTTTGACGGGCCCAAGTATCCCTTCAACCTCCCTGAACTGAATTGTGAGGGAAATGAGAGAAAACTGGCGACCGAGCCGGTCGACGCCGAGGCCCTTGCCGCTGTCTACCTCTCTTTGCGGACTTCAGCCGACCATGCGGAGTTGGCGAAGGAGGATGACGCCACCCTTGCATGGAACATAATTGGGCACCGCGCGGTGCTAAGTAATTCAAGTTTTCTTCTCTCTCAAATGACTTACATTCATCCTCACGAGTAATGAATAGGTTCTCCATCTGTGCAGGCATCTATCCGGTCATACCATCTTGCCAAATGCAACGAGATCAACCGTAAGGCTTGGAGTCAACTGTTGGTTGAGCGAGCAGGGGTGTTAGATGCCAAAAGCTGGTAGGATGAACGTACGCATTTAAAGGCGGCCTTGGAGGCATCCCAGACGACCCACCGGAGACTGTGGAGAAGTTGAATAGCCAGCTCCACTCTTCCACCGTGGAGAAATCAAGCCTGGAGGTAGAGCTGGCCCGACTCAGGGAGAAGGAGAAAAAGCTAGAGACGGAGTTAGTTTATACGCATAGTCTTCTCGATATCAAGGAGAAGGAAAGAGAAGATGCGTGTAAGAAGGCCAACAAAGCCAGTTGGAGAGAAGGTTGGGCCAAGGGACACGATGTCGGCCGTGATTATGGGATTGAGTGCACGTTTTGGCACATGGAGAAGCTGCTTCCGGCGATCAAGGATAGGGCCGTTTGGGACTTTTTGTACTCGAATGTCTTCAAGATGGTTTTTGGGACCCTCGCCGTCAATGACATGGACGTGGGGTTCTTCAAGTGTTTGTCCCAGGTTCACCACTACCACTCTAGCCCAAGAGACCTTATGTTGAATTCCGATAAGATTGGGCTCGCTAATCCCTACTTGCCTGGGTTTCTTCCGGAGCAATTCCGCAATCGGGTGGCACCCTTCGAGGACGCTATACAGAGGGATAAGGAGGCGATCGAGGAGCAGGCGGAACGAGGGCTCACATGCACTGGGGATCTCGCGGAGGTCACAGAGATGGAGGAGGAGCCTGACTGGTCCAAAGTCCCGTGTGGGTGGGTTATGCATTGGGCGGACAAGAAGGCAGATGGGAAGGCGTGAGCTTAGAGAATGTGGAGATCCCTTCTTGGGTCGGTCTGGAGGAGTCGATGAAGTAACTCCTGGAGAGCTTCAAGGCCAAGAGTAGCGGGCACCGCGCTCAAAGTGTTGAGATACTTTGGACCGAGAATTCCAGAGGCTCTGATTCGGATGATGAAGCGCAAGGGGTGGCTCGGGATCCTCCTGCTCCTCTTACGACCGCAAATCCCCTTACTCCGGTCGAGAATCCCCAGGTGCCAATCAAGAGGCCAGAGACAGCAACTGGTGGGGCAGAAACGACATCGGGCGGCTCGGTTACCTATCTGCATAAAGCGTCGACCACTTGACTTTTCCAGTTTAATGCCTTTATTTCTGTTCTGCTTTCATTGTATCATTCTTATTTGAGGGGTTGGACCCTCCTGAACTTGGTAATTATGGGTTGGGCCCATTATTTTTAATAGAGATTTTCGTTTTTGTACAACTATTAGCTCGGGATTGATCCGAGTGTTGGGTCATTTTTAATAGTTTACGTTTTCGAGTTTTGAATGTTAAGTGCAATGATACTAAGTCCATTCAGTAAAAACTCTTAACACGTCTGTCTAGATTCTTGGAGTGAGTTCGGGTTGACTGAATCTCAAGTTGAATCCGGATGGGCCGGTCCAATGGTGGACCTCGGGTGACTAAACATTTGACCACAAATAAAAGGGATTCAGATTAACTGAAAAACTCACTTTTATTGTTAGGTTTTTACAGAGGCAAGAGAAGTTTACAAGGAGATTTAACTTTTTAAACGTAAAACTTCTTCAAGTTGTGTGTGTTCCAGGATCTTGGGATAGGATTGCCTTCCATATCTTCCAGGTGGTAAGCTTTGTTGCAACCTATCTCGGAGACGCGGTAGGGGCCTTCCCAGTTGGACTGTAGCTTGCCCACGTGTTTGGTGACTTCAACCTTCTTAAGCACCAAGTCGCCGATTTGAAAAGCTCTGGGTCGGACTCCCCTGTTGTAGCTCCTGGCGACCGCGGCCTTATACTGTTGTTGATGCTGATAGCTCTTCTGGCGGAGCTCTTCAACCATATCTAGCTTGTAAGCGCGGTCGGCAGCATTCCTCTCAAGTTGATAGTTGGCGACTCAGACCGTTTGATGTAGTAGCTCCACAGGGATCATCGTTTCTGACCCATAGACCATGGAGAAGGAGGTTAGACCCGTGGCGGTCCTTGGGGTGGTTCGGTATACCCAAAGGACCACATCGAGTTCTTCTACCCAAGCTCCCTTCTTAGCTTCCAAGCGTTTCTGCAGGTTCTGAATAATTATTCGGTTGGTTACTTCGACCTGGTCGTTTGCTCGGGGGTGTCCACAGGAGGGGAACCTTTGGCTAATGCCCATGTCAGTGCTGTACGACCTGATCCTTATGCTTTGGAATTGTGTTACATTATCGCAGATGAGGACTCTGGGTATGCCGAACCTGCAAATGATGTTACGCCAGAGGAAATCTTGGATGACCTTATCGGTAATCTTCGCTGCGGGTTGGGCTTCGACCCACTTGGAGAAGTACTCAACTTCCACAATTAGGAATCGCCTTTGGCCCGTCGCGAGGGAGAGTGGGCCAACTATATCAATGCCCCACTGGTCGAATGTCAACAGATATTGACCGGGGTCATCTCCGTCGAGTGTTGGTGCGGGATATTAGCGTGCATTTGGCAGTTGACGCACTTGCGGGCGTATTCCTTGGCATCTTCATTGCGCGTGGGCTAATAGAAGCCGCTTCTTGACACTTTCTTAGCCAGGGATCGACCGCCCGCGTGGTTGCCGCATTGGCCACTATGGATTTCTTCTAGCACGTCCATGGCTTGCGAAGGGCGGAGGCATCTCTTCGTTGGTCCTATAAAGGCTCCTTTATAGAGTCGGCCTTTAGAATCCAATGAGTAACTCGTTGCTTTATACCTGAGACGTCTCGCAACGTTCTTATCCGTGGGTAGGGTCCCATCTCGGAGGTATATGATGTACTCATCGAGCCAGCATGGCTCTGAAGTATCAAAAGAACATATCGTTTTAGTGTCTCCGTCAATCACCTGGCCCTTGATCGAGAGGTAGGTGATGTTCTGATCTTTGGTGCCTCGCATTCCATTAGCGAACTTTGACAAGGGGTCGACACGCGTGTTTTCTTCTTTGGGGACCTGTTGTACCTTGAATTCCTTGAATTCTGAGGCTAAGGACTTAACCTTGGCTAGATATTTAATCATAGAATCTTCACGTGCCTCGTAGGAGCCATCAATCTGGCTCACGACGAGCTGGGAGTCTGTCGTTACCGAGATTCCCTCTATTCCATGCTCCCTAGTAACTTTGAGGCCCGCGATTAATGCTTCGTATTCTGCCTGATTCTTAGTGGCGGAAAAGTCGAGAGAGATCGGAAATCAAGCTTCTGTCCTTCTGTGCTTATTAGGGATATCCCCACCCCTCTCTCCTGGGAGGTTGAAGAGTCATCGACCGACATGGTCCACAGAACGGAGCAGACAATTTGTTTGACTGGGTCATTCTTCTCGATCAAGAAGTCTGCCAGGATCTGGGCCTGGTAGGCCGCCCTGAGTTGATAGCTGATATCAAATTATCCCAAATCAAGAAGTCTGCCAAGATCTGGGCCTGATAGGCGGCGTCCGGCTTGACCAGAACTAAGCGTAGCCCTTGGTCGGTGAGGACCACTATCGAGTGGGCTTGGAAGTAATGTCTAAGTCTCCGGAATGTATATACCAAAGCAAGGGCGAACTTCTCAATTTCTAAGTAGCGGACGTCCGGTCTGTGCAAGATCTTGCTTACGTAGTAAACTGGTAGATGTTTTTAGTCGCGGAGGGTAACTAGAACGGAGCGGACCGCTTCCTCCATGACTGCCAAATAGAGGTACAAGGTTTCACTTGGGATAGGCTTGGTTAGGAGAGGAGGGGAGGCTAGATATTCCTCGAGCTTCTCAAAGGCTTTGTCACATTCATCAGTCCATTCGAACTTCTTGATGTTGCAGAGAATCTTGAAGAAAGGGAGATTTTTCTCGGATGACCGAGAGATGAACCTATTCAAGGATATAATTCGACCCACAAGACGTTGGACATCTCGTATTATGTGGGGTCTGTTAATGCTTTTGAGCGCTATGATCTTCTCTGGATTTGCTTCTATCCCCCTATGGCTGCGATGTAGCCAAGGAATTTGCCTCCTTCCATGCCAAACGAGCACTTGCTCGGGTTCAGCTTCAGTCGGTATTTACGCAGGAGGTCAAAAGCTCGACCCAAATCGCTCATGTGCGATTCTCTTTTCTTACTTTTGACGATCATGTCATCAATGTATACCTTCATGGTTTTGCCTATCTCCTCCTTGAAGACTTTGTTTACCAACCTTTGGTAGGTGGAACCTGCATTTTTCAAACCGAAAGGCATTACTTCGAAGCAGTAGATGTCTTTCACCACGATGAACGTAGTTTTTTTCTTGTCCTCCGGGGCCATAAAAATATGATAGTAGCCTTGGAAGGCGTCCATCATACTCAGGAGTTCATAGCCCACGGTAGAGTCAACCAGTTGGTCGATCCGAGGTAGAGGATAGGGGTCTTTTGGGGCAGGCTTTGTTCAGATCAGTGAAATCTTGACACATCCGCCATTTTCCACCTATTTTCGCCACCAGGACGATATTGCACAGCCAATCAACGTACTTGGCTGGGGTTGTGTACCCCGCATCCAGGAGCTCATTGACCTTTTGCTCGATGATCTCATTGCGCTCGTCGCTTTGAGTTTGGAGGCGCTGCTTGAAGGGTCGAAAACTTGGGTCCACATTTAGATGGTGCTCGATGATCTTTGGGTCAACACCGACCAGATTGGAGGAACTCTAAGAGAATACGTCCGCGTTCTTACGCAGGAATTATAGAGCATACACTGCTATTTTCCCTTCAGGTTGGCTCTGACGTTGGTGGTTTTCTCTTCATCACCGGGAACCAAGTGCACTGGCACGATAGCTCCGATCGGCAATTTTCCCATCGTCCATCTTTCTCTTTTTCCTGGCAATGGTGGAGGTAATCTGGTTGGAGCACATCTCTGAAGTAGGATCATCTGGATCAGCTAGCTCGGTAACAATGAAGTCATCTACGTACAGGAGTGGGACGATTTTCTTGTTGGGGAGTTGTACTTTCTCCATGGAGATGGAATAGCATTCCTAAGATTCGGGGATGTTGTACCTTAGATCCCCGATACCATGAGGGGTTGGGAGCTTGATAATCTGATGGTAGGTCGAGATTATGGCCCCAGGTCACCCCATTATGACGTTGTAAGCTGAGGGACCTTCGACCACCAGAAATTTGATTAGCTGGGTCGCTCTTTTGGACAACTTTCCCATTGAGGTAACGAGCTTGACTCATCCCTTAGAGTAAACTTCTGAACCACCGAATCCTGTCAAAAGCGTTTTGATTGGTTCGTAATTGAGTTTATCATGTATGTTCACTTTTTGCAAAGTCGAGTAGAAGATAATGTTTGCCGAGGCTCCACTATTAACAAGGGTCTTGTGAATGGCATAGTTTGCTAAATCGAGCGTGACTATCAGCGGACAACTCGGTATAGTGTCATCCCATGGCATCACTGGTATAAAGTCCCTATCGCTAAAGAAGATCTCTTGCTCCAGCCACTTTTTGCCTGACTCGATGTGCATCATCTCTCGAGGGCCGTAAAGCTCTCGGCCGACTTTCTTTCTTGATCGCTTGCTGGGCTGTCTTGGAGTCCCTGCCAACTGGGCCACCTGCTATCATGAAGATCTCGTTGGTCGGCAGGTTGTGCTGGTCCTCATCAGCCGTCTTTTTGAGCGGCTGCTTACACCCTCTTCTGGCGGGTGGGGAGTTTTATCAGTCGAACGCTTGTTGGGCTCGATCGTCCAGCTTCCTGACAAACTCGGTTAAATGGCCCCCTGGATCAACCTTTCAATCTCTTCACTCAAGGCGATGCACTCAGAAGTCCAGTGCCTATATTGCATGTAATATGCACACCTCTTGTCGGACTCCTTGGCCTTCTTGCTTTCCTTCAACTGTTTGATTTCTTTGAGCAGCCCGCGATCCATGACTTCATAGATCTCTTCGATCGGGCAGACGAGGGCGGTATAAGGCTTCTTCACCCCACTGCCAGAAGGTGCCTCTCTCTTCAAATGCTGCTCCATTCTGTTGGAGAGTCTGGGAGGTTCCGACCGATGCGGGTCGGATCGAGGCTGTCGGTCGCGGTGCTGCTCGTTGCTCCTTCTCTCATTTCTTCGAGCTTGGGCCTGATTGCTGGCCTTGACTTCCTCTAGGTGCATATATTTACGCGTGATGACCATAACTTCTTCCATGTTTAGACACTCTTTGAGGATTTTATCGTCGGCACATTCGTTGTTTCGGATCGCACTTGGAGAGTTTAGGTGAACACATCGATGTTCGGGTGCTCGACTTTGATTAGCGCTTCATTGAAGTGGGAGAAGAAGCGCATCAGACTGTCTCCCTCTTCCTGAACAATGGTGTATAGATAAGTGGAGAGAAGCTTGACTTTGGACATGGAGGAGAAGTGGGCCTTGAATTTTCGCGATAGGTCGTCGTAATCATGGATGTTGTGGGGAGCGAGCCTCTCGAACCAGTCTTGGGCTGGGCCCTCGAGCATGGTTTTGAAGATTTTTGCCCATATCAGTTTCGAATGGCCGTATAGACTGACCTGCTCCAAGTTTATAGACTGACCTGCGCCTCAAACTTGGAGCAATGTTTGATGGGGTCCGAATTCCCGCTCTAAACGGAAAGATTCGTGGGGACCCTGTCCTCAAGTTTGGCGACGATGATGGAGTCACAAAAGGGGTACCTAGCTTCCCTTTCACTCCTGTAGGCCCTCGCTTGACGAGGGTGGTGGCATTCCTCTGGGTCAGGGGCCTGCCTGCGGGGAACGTGTGAAGATACTTCTTCTTGGGGCTCGATGTAATCTTTATTTTATTGTTGTTGTAGGCGAGGTTGCAGTCTGAGAGACAATTGATTCCTTAGGTCAGCTGGACCGACCCAGTGCCCTTTGTTGGCCCGTAAGTGGCGTCGGGATGGACCCTAGCCCCCAGGCGGTCGACACTGGGATGTTCCTTGGGAGCGGAGCACCCCTATCCATCTCACTTGCGGTGCCTGCAACGTGTCTGGCACCTCGGTCGTCCTTTCACATGTTCCTATAGATCTGCAAGGGACGTTCCTCCTCTATTTTCTGCCTTGGTCGGGCGGGGCGTCTTCTTTGTTGTTGGGCTCTGTTATCATCGAAGCCTTCCTCGATCTAGGCACCAAGATGGACTTGGTGTTGTCCCCCCAATGCAGGAGCAAGAAGGATAGCTCACGGTTGAGGGTAATGGCCATGGATGAATTGGGGAGGGTATTCCCAAATATTGGTCTGTAGTGGATGCTATGGGACAGCATAGGCCATGGTCGGTGCCGAGCCTGCGCTGTTGGGTATGCAACGTTCTGGGTGGTAATCGCTAGCGGACTTCCCCTTGGTGGAGTTGGCATGTTAGGCTCTCTGTTTTCTCTTGCAGCCGTGAGAGCCTCCGCGCGGCATTGCTTCGCGTAGGCGGTAGGGTCCACCTCTGAAAGTACGCAGGCACGCCGTCGGCGGCGGGTGCGCCGAGGGCCGGGGCGTGGAGGTTGCTTGTTGGTGCACTTAGGTCAGGTAAAACCTCATGACCGTTCACGTCGTAGGCCCTTCTTCCATACCTTGTTTGTACTATATTGGATAGGGCGAAGTGGAAAGGGGAGTATTGGAGGCTTAAAACAATGGCTTTTGTTCAGAGTTTCCCACAGACGGCGCCAAGATGATCGTGTCAAAATTCGGCTATGTACTTGGATGGCAGATTAGGACTCCGAATCACTCAAGAATTTATAACGTGGAGGAACTCTGATGCTTTCCTTAACTGAAAAAGGTGGGACAAATGTGAACTCAAAGGTCAAAAAGGAGAATGTGGGGGTTGGACCTTTTTTGGCACTCCGACGCTCAGTTCTGGGTCGAAAGTGCAAGAATATATAGAGTTCAGATTGAGAAGAAAAGCTTACCCTTATCCCCGGGAAGAGATGGTTTATATAGGTGAAGGATCTTAGCTACTGCGTGTGAGTACACCACCCCGAAAGTGTGGATCTCGGTATGTTAAAAATGGGTCGCGATAGTGACCGGAACAGTGCTTTAATGGGTAAAGCGTTGTACCGTCTCTGCAGGGACGCCGTAACAATCTTAGGTAGTTGCAATTAATACGCGCAGTAGTGGAGGGAATCTACATTTAATGCTCACGTACAGAGTGTTGGGGGTCGGTTTCGACTGTCCACCTCAGTCGAGGGTGGGGGATGGGTCGCGACCCCAGTCGCGTGAGGCATAGGGATGATGGGGTGGGTCGATGACAAGACGGGCTCTGGGTCGAAAGTCAGGTGTCCTAATGTCCGCATCAGCCGCCACGTGGCATCGGGCGGGCCATGTGGGAGCCTCAATTTCTTCCTTATCAAAATGCATAAAATATCTTAGCATAATATACTCAATTGAATCATGCCTACAATTTATTTGTAGCACCCCGCACGTGAGGCACCACATCCCCGCACTAGAGTCCGACACGTGTAACAAAATGAAAAATCCACACACGTATCAAACAATAGAGAATGGGTGACAAACAAAACTCACACATAAGCTAGGCGGTCTAGACCCTCAATCAGAGTGCGATTCAAAACATTTAAAGTGCGGAAGCGATAAATATAATCCAACATGCATATCCCAAGATCACAAATTCTAAACAAGTCTCCAACAAGCATAGCATAATATACATCAATATACAATTGCCTAACCAATGCCAAAATAATACAAGTGTCAATACTTCAACATACAAAAGTTCATAAATATAAAAGACAACCACTACGAAGAATGAGACTTGAGCTAAGCTACAAGTGAGACTCAAGGACAAACTTGCCGCCTAGCTCAACTCCAAGTGTACCTGAAAACTCAAAAGAAGGGAAAGAAAAGAAAACACGAATGAGGGTTAGTCCTAAAGACTAGTGAGGGGCTA
>JBBMKE010000009.1:14198442-14211351 GCA_037834125.1 Lippia alba | reverse complement strand
TTGCAAGATGTCGAGATAAGTTCAGAGGGTGTGACGAGGTGTAAAATGCATGATCTTATGCATGATTTGGCATTATCTGTTATGAAGAATGAGACTTGTATCCTTGAGCATGGCCATGATCTTAATATTCCTGAGACACCTCGTCACTTGAGTTTTTACTCAAGTTCGTCTTGGGCGGATTTGGCTAACAAGAGTGGGCTTAAACTCCATAGTGATGACTCATTGTGGTCAATTATTGCACCTAGAGCTCAACAAGGTGCCGAAGGCCTTTCTTCTCTCATCTCTAAGCAACGGTATCTAAGAGTGTTGGCATTGGACACCAATTACACACCAACATTCTTCCCAATTCCAAATGTATGCAAATTAGAACATCTCAGATACATTGTACTTTCGTGTTCTAATATGCAAAAGTTACCTGAATCCCTGACTCGTCTGATTAACCTTCAGACCTTGAAGCTTATGAATTCCGCTTCTCTGCTTGAGCTGCCTAAAAGTTTGAGACTGATGAAAAATCTCTGGTTTCTTGAGATGGATCATTTTTGTGATCTTCGATGCACGCCGCCTGGACTGGGGGATTTAACTTGCCTGCGTAAACTGTGTGTTTTCATCGTGGGTGAGGATGCGGATAACCGAATAGATCAGCTGAAAGAGTTGAAACTTGTAGGGGAATTGAGCATAAAGGGACTTCAAAATGTGAGAAATTTGGAAGATGCCAAGAGTGCCAATTTGATCAGAAAATGTGATCTGACTTCCTTAACTTTATCGTGGGAAAAAGGCATCCAACATAATTCTGTAAAACATTTTGACGAGGTTCTAGAGGGTCTTCAACCTCATCCAGATCTTGAAAACATTTGTATTCAGTCGTATCAAGGTTCGATGTTTCCTAATTGGGTGTCAAATTTAAAGAGACTCGAGAAAGTTAGGCTGGAGGATTGTCCAGGATGCGAACACCTTCCTCCTTTGGGAAAACTGCCCTCGCTTACATCTCTATATATCAAAAAGATGAATTCTGTTAAATATCTGGAGGGGCGATTCCATGGAGATGGAGAGAGCTCATTTCCTGCACTAAAAGTTCTCAAAATTAAGGACATGCCTAACTTGGAGGAGTGGATCACAACCGATTCGGTAGAGTGTTTTCCTTGCCTAGAAGATCTATGCATAAAAAGTTGTCCCAAGTTGACTGGATTTCCAAAGTTGACGACTCTCAAAACATTGCAATTAAATGACAGCAGTGTGATGCTTCTTAGTTTCATAAAGTTTGCTACTTCACTTACTTCACTTAAATTGCATGGCTACGTGGATTTAGATGTTATTTCAGAAGGATCACTGCAAAATCACAAGGCCCTGGAAAGGCTGGACTTAAGTCAGTGTCCCATCAGGACTTTGCCAAAGTGGTTGGCTGATCTCTCTACTCTAAAAGCCTTCAGTCTTTATAGTTGCGATAGTCTTGAATCTCTATGCGAGGGACTAAAACACCTCAGTTCTCTGGAGAGATTATATATTTACCGTTGTAATGGTCTTAGATCATTTCCAGCAACTATATTGGAGGATTTGCCGTCCCTTAAAACCTTATCTTTTACAAACTGCAAGAACCTAAAACCCTTGTCCGGACCACTGAATCGAGCACCAGCTCTACATGTGTTGCGGCTACGTGGGCTTCCAGAGCTGGAACATTTGCCAGAAAGCATGCAACTAATGAGTGCTCTCAGCGTGTTGGAAATATGGCACTGTGAAGGGTTAAGCTCTCTACCAAACTGGTTGAGTCAACTTGAGTCATTGTTGAGAATAGAGATCTGGAATTGTGAGAACCTCAACTCCTTGCCTGATGATTTCAGCAGTCTCAAATCACTGAGATATCTTGATATAAGAGAATGCCCACAACTGGAGAAGAGATGTGAGAAAATAAAGGGTGAAGACTGGTCAAAAATCACACATATCCCCTCTATAGAGATCGGAGACCACCACTACGAATCATAATATATTGAGGTGGATTGTAGGCGAAACGGGGACAAATTTTACATCCCAAAAGGTAAAACATTTTTTTTTTTTTGTTAACTTTCTTTATCTTTGTCAAAGTCTGATTACTGCACGTCATAGTTCAGTACTAACGTGATTCACCATTTTTAGTGCAGTAATTCATTTAATTCTTGATTTGGCAGACAGGAGTTGGATACCAAGTGGCGCGGTGACAGTCTTCGAAAAGTTGTAGTGTATGTAATTACCCCATATTGGTGTTTTGTGTTGGTTCTGATTTGTATATAAATAACATCCCTGTGTAGGGGTTGTTTAACTTTATATATTTTTGATAAAATGACTTGATAAAATGCGAATCTCCGGGTGTGCGTGTGGAAAAAAAAAAAACTTTTTATATTTTTGATAAAATGACTTTGTGTGTCTTCTTTTTGCCCAAGCAGGTAGTAATTGATTCGGCTTGAAAAGAAAACCCGGTGCCTCGATGGTTAGAATTTAGAAATCTAATTAATTATAATTTTGGTTAAGTTTGGTCGTTATCACATTGGAATCTTTGACAAAGGCTGATTATAAATTTATTGAATTTAATTCACTTTTCTATTTAGGTCCTTTGAGATTTTGTTGCAACACTGAAATTAACTGAATATACTCACATAAAACTTTTTGTTTTTTCGCTCAAGTTCCATTTCCCTCTTAAAACATGCCAAATTGATAATTTTTCTCACCTGGTTTATTAGAACCACTAGACACAGAGATCCAAATACCGAAGATTTTGAATAAAAAAATAGATAAATTGAGAATTTTGATCAAAATGATTTTGATAAAAATATTTTTATCTAAATATTTATTTTTTTATCTAAATATTTTATTGTTTAGGGAGTTGTACTTTTTTTCTGTTTAGTAATTGATTGGATTTTTCCAGTAATTTGGATGTTTATCCTACCTCATGCAGATAATGAGATTTTGAACCTTTTTAGCTAATTTTATGAAATTAATTATTTGATATACTTTGATCTTCCCTGCCTTCTTAGGGTGTTTTGAGTTTTGACTTCTGGTAGATCGAAATCTTTTTTTTTTTAATTTTTTACTATTTATTTATAACACTCCATCTCTTATTTCTCCCTTACATGTTATTTCATTTTTTCTCTCTCAACTAACTACTTTTTTTTTCCTTTCATATCATATGCTCTGCTTCATACATTTTTAGACTTTAGTTTTTTTTTTCGATATAATATTATCTTATTGTCTTATTAATTTAATTTTAATGCATAATTAACTAATTACTATTTTTTATTTGAACGTGCCCACTTCTAAATAAACTGAGAGGAGATAACTAACCTGAACAAATCTAAATAACTGGACCGTTAACTTTTGCTGCCCCCAAATATCTTTCCCCAAAACGAAGCCCTAGTGGCTGCCTCAATTCTACAGACGAATTCTTCCATTTCAATCTCTAAATCTTCGTTAAAATGTTGTCACACGCAGAAATTCCTTCGAGTTCCTCAATTCTCCCAACCTAAGGCATGCCCTAATTTTGTGAAGTTACGCGAGGGAAAGAAATTATTATCAGTCCGGTGTTCGGAAAACCAAACTCAAACACTTCGGACTTGCAAGAATTGCAAAACCCAGTTTGATCCTCTGCTCAATCATCCCCGTGCTTGCCGTTACCACACCGCTCATTTTGGGGGTACGCCCATTTTTCCTTTTTTTTTTTTTAGTTCAATTTTATTTCGAGTGAAATGATATGAGAATTGCTACTTACATTTGTTTGCGATTCAACTTGATTGTGGTTCGTGATCTTACTGTATTCTTTTGTAAAGGAACTCACTTGTTTGGCTGGCAATGGAATTTCTGCTCTTGTTTTACTAGCATAACAATTTGGTGATTATGTTTAATAGAGTTAACTGAATGGGTGAAGTAATTTAGTGTCCAATTTAATGCAAAATCTGGGATCTTGGACGCTGAGTTAATATTCATTGTGTAGCTTTGTCATCTGACCAGCTTTTACAACATGACATATGTATATATAGATACATGAGGGGTGTTAAAACTTAAATGGGATTGATTTCGATATTCTTGAATGAGCTAATGTACCGGAAATGAAGGTTTAATGCACTCTGTTTAGATTTACGTGTCCATGTTAAATTTGGCAAAAATCCTGCTTTAAAACAATATTGTGTATTCTGAGTCATTTCTATTGAATTATTGAAAGAGCTTGGTAAAGTGAGGAGCTTTAGAAGGGTTAGTCACGGCGCTACCTATTCTGTGATGTCGGCATTGGTCCCTGATAAAGGTTTATTCTTACTTCGATTGGTGTTCAGGAGAAACTAGGAGAAAGTTTGAGAGCGTACATACAGGCGGCACAATGAACACCCCTGATTCTGGAAAAGTATTTCAATACTGGCATTGTTGTGGCTCTGAAGATCCTTTCGATCCTGGATGCACTGCCGCACCTCATTCTTCGTATGACGATTGATAACGCAACTGTAAGAATAATCGGTCCATGCTATATGTGTAATGTATGATGATTACCTTATATTCCTCACCTTTCTGTGTAACAGAAATTCTTTTGTTTCTTGAAAAATGTGTAGCTTCAGAAACAAGATCTTTAGTTTCTTGTTGGTTTCACTTTTTCCTTATATGTATACATATATCTTTCTTTGAATTGGAAACTTTAATATTCAACACGTGCATTTATGAGAACTCGAATCCAAACCCGAAGCCACAACTTAAAGTTTTATGAGACATTTACCTTATCATCTGAGGCAAGGCCTCATAAGGCAATATGGGACATTCTGTTAGATGTGATAAGATTAGTTTGCCTGTTATGTTTAAGTAATGCTTCAGATGAAGTAGTTCCTGGTTTTCTTACTTTACTCCAAAAAAAATGTTGCCTTTCTAGGGTATGCAGCACAATCTTGTGATGTTTGATGGATGAGTTGGCAAGCTCCTAGGGAAAAACAAACTTGTAAGCTTAGATAACATACCTAATATATGTATGGACGAACCCCTTGCTTAAGGGGATCAACCAAATTAATTCAATCTGTTCGATTTTATTCTCTCAGTTCATTTACTCTAATGCACGAATACTCTAAAAATTGATTCTATGCAGTGTCGAACACGCGTCAGAGACGGATATGCTGAAGATATGGCTCCGTCACATGTCCGACACTTCTGAAACTGCCCAAATAAATTAAAAAAATAAGATAATATGGCATCCTTCTTATTTCATAGAGAATTGTGTACATAAATATGTTGCCAAACTCCAAATAAAGATAAATTTATGATATTCGTTCCTGCAAATTAATTCGTTGCCGAGGCTTAGGGTTTCTTTTCCTTTTGAAGGTTCATTTATCCAGATATAATGTAAATGGGTATTATCATAACATCATAAACTTTCGGAGAAGTTTGGATAAGCTACGACACGAATATAGTGATATGGATTTCTGTTTTTTTTTTTTTGAATTTCTTACATGAGGAACATTGATACGGTGTCGGACGCAGTCTGAAACAACACATAATATTAAAATAATATTTTTAGAAGTATTTATAGCAAGAGGATATATTGATGCAATTATATCAAACTTCAGGGCATGTAGTCTTAATTATCCCTATTCTTTTCTTCCCTTGTAGTACATAATAATACCTCGAAAGTTCCTTCAAAGCAACTTCAAATAAACAGTTCCCACAATTGCATTTCACACTTCTTAAGTCCTTATTTTCAGGAGAAAATCTTCTCTGTTTGCAAGACACCAACCAAAAGCATGCATGATGTTTATGTACACGATATCCATTTACACAGCCTACCTTTGTTTCTACGTATCTAACTTCATCACACACACAAATATATATATATAAACATATGTATACATATTCATCCCCTCAACAATGGAGGCCTCTTCTTCTCTATCAGCCATCCCTAAACTGCCCTTTAAACCCTCTTACCCCATCAGGAACAGGCTCATCGTCGTGCCCTTTAGAAAACATCTCGATGTTATAAAAGCAAGACGGTTCCAAAACGAGGCAGAATCCGCAGATGAGAAGAGCTCGATTTTCTTGAAAATGCTCATCAAGAGAACAGAAAATCAAGATCGAGCACAGATCATGCCGTCCGCAGATGGGAGCAAAGATGTTTCCGAAGCCATGGAATTGCTGAAGTCGTGGACGCTTGATCTCATAAACACGAGATCAACGAGTCTCGCTCTCGGAGCACTTGCTTTAATCGCCGTGATAGTAATTTCATCGGCGACACCAGATGATGTATTTGTTGATGCATTGATCAAGGTTGTCAAGGAGTTGCTGGCGGGATGCCATGTACATATAGACATTCATTTTTAGCCTCTTTGTTGTATAATTGGGGCTAATGTGATTTTAATATTTCTTCATGATATGGTGCAGGAAATGAAATATGCAAAGATTGGAGATATAGAATAGTGCATAAGAAGTTTGGGTATTCGTTTCAAGAACCTGTATGTAGTATTAGTTTGGGTATAAGAGTTTGTCTTTTTTTTTTTTTTTTTTTTTTCGGTTTTCCGTTATTTACCAAGAGTAGGCCAAAATTCAATATGGGGACGACATTCCTAACTCAGATGTGATTCGTTATCGTGACAAGAATTTGAAGAAACTAGTGGAGATTGCCAATTTTTGACTAATTAACTGAAAAAAAAAATATTAATGGCTATAAAAATTGGAACCACAACCTAATGGTTTTTGGGTAATTTTGCTTAACTTTAGTTCGATCAAATTAATATAATGAGGGATGAGTGTTTTAACCGAACTGAATTTGGATTATAGTTTTTCATGTTGTCTTTACAACCATTTTTTTCTATTTCCCCATTAAAAAACGTAGTTGGATCATTCATACGAACACATTTTTTAGTTTTATTTAAAAAAAAACACACACACATATATATGTGAAGAGAGAGAGAGAGGTTTTTCTATATTATTACCCATACTAAAAGAGTAGAAGTATTGACTAATTATGAGTGGTCTAGCTTGGAAAGGTTTATGTTATAGTTAACATATGTACAAATTAGCAAAATCCCATATAATAGTATATATGATTTAAGAACATGTATTATAATTAGTATTTTACTTTTAAATTATAGTTGTAAAAGTTAAACTAACATAAGTATGTTATGCTGGTGTAATTAAATATTTGAATTACTCTTTATATTTCAATTTTTTTAATGAAAAATTGATTAATAATGAAATAATACTTTATTTACTAATGTTAAATTTTATCATCGTGAAATTTGACGTGACACAATGTCATCCTAACACCTATTGCTACGTGCATCACTTGAAGTGGTTGTCTCTCAAGAAGTAGTGCTTAAATTCATCCCAACCAAAGTGGTAGGGCTAGTTGATCCTTGAGGTTTTCGACGGAATGGACAAGTCTATTTGATCTCTTCGATAAAGATTTGCATTAAATGTAACAAATTTTCTGATACATTACAGTCAACTGAATTATGTCTATTGTTGCAATAACTAATTTTATAATACACCTCCTGATAGAGATCAAAACTCACGAGACTTCAGAGCCGTCTCTAGCTCACGAACAATTCCGGCAAAGAGCCCGCCGAAGAGGTGAATTGGAGGTTGAAGAGAGAAAACAGATAATTAGGGTTAACGAAGAATTGAATTACTTGCCTAAAGAAAAATACGATAGTTCTCCTAATTTAACTATATCCCATAAACCAAGGATAACTAAGCAAATACGAAATACTAAAGTACCCAAACGGAATAACAAGTAAATATCAAATCCTACTATAACTAGGAAACTTATTAAATAACTGCATTAACGTCCAAGATTGTAATCCTTCTGCCACCCCGGCTTCCGCCGTTGCCTGCTACTCCGGCGCGCACCTCCACGATCATCTTCCTTCGCCTGAGCTCCGCCTTCCTGCCCTGACTTAGTTACAGCTTTCGGACCAGACCCCAACTCATCACCACGTCGCCCCACTGCATGCACACGGTCCATATCACTCTTCCCCCCTTTAAAAACAACCTTGTCCTCAAGGTTAAATGTCGGAAATAATCGTCGAATCCTACACGCAGGCTCCCACGTTGCATCATCCAATGATCCATCCGTCCAAACCACCAACCATTGTTCCTGCAATTTGCCATTACGAAGGACATTACGCACTTCGCGGATCTCAGCAGGTTTCGAAGGAAGCTTGCCACTGATCAGATCCGAGGGAAGCTCCCCCACCTTATCCTCCAACCTCGCACCCTGGAATTTCCGCAACAAAGAAACATGAAAAACCGGGTGTATACGGGACGATTCCGGTAATTTCAATCGATAAGCCACCGGTCCCACCTTTTCCAAGATTTCATACGGCCCAAAATACCTTCGCGACAACTTCTGAGAACTCCTACGGGCAACCGAGTGCTGCCTATAAGGCTGCAACCTTAGCAAGACCATCTCTCCCACATCAAACGCCACTTCACGCCTGCCCGCATCGGCCAAAGACTTCATACGCGCCTGTGCAGCTTCCAAATTCCTCTTTAAACTCAGTAACAGCGCTGCTCTTTCTGCTAACATATCCTCTACAGCCGGTAATTTACATTCCCCTTTTCGATACACCAACATGTCCGGAGGAGGTCTCCCGTAAACCGCCTGAAAGTGTGTCATGCCAATTCCCACATGATGACTCGTATTAATTGAATATTCAGCCCACGGCAATAAAATTGTCCAACGCTTAGGAACCTCGTGACAAAAGCAACGTAAATATTGTTCCAGAACACGGTTCATAACCTCCGTCTGGCCATCCGTCTGTGGGTGAAAAGCCGAACTCATCTTAAGCGTGGTACCACTTAACTCATGTAACGCCGACCAGAATTTACTAGTGAACACCGGGTCGCGATCGGACAATATGCTCGCAGGAATTCCATGGAGTTTCACCACTAACTCCGTGAAAAGATAAGCCACCCTATGAGCATCAAAATCCCCCGGAAGAGCTCCAAAATGAGCATATTTCGAGAGACGATCCACCACCACCATAATAACCGTGAACCCCCGCGAAGCCGGTAGGCCCGTAACAAAATCCATACTCACATCCTCCCATATCCTCGCCGGAATCGCTAGAGGCTGTAATAATCCCGCAGGGGGTTGCGTGGAAAATTTCGATGTTTGACACGGTACACATCGCGCAACAAAACCCCGCACGTCTCTACGCATGTTCGGCCAAAAGAAAGCCCCAGCAAGTCGCTGGAACGTGCGGTGCACACCCGCATGACCTCCAATGCGTGACGCATGATATTCCCGCATTAACTCCTCTCGGAGTGGGGACGCCTTCCCCACACACAGCCGCGCCCCATAATACAAACAACCATCGCTGACAGCAAACGGAGGCCGCAACTGTCCCTTTGCATGAGCTGCATGTAACTCCCTCAGGTCCTCCTGACTCTGATTTTCAGCTCTCACCCGATCCACCAATTCCACCACTGGCTGCGACACTAATGCCGCCAACGTACTTGAATGCGGCCCCTCCTCACGACGCGACAAAGCGTCTGCCACGACATTCGAATTGCCCGGTTTATACTCAATTCGAAACCGAAACCCCAGCAGCTTACGGACATAAAATTGCTGATCAGGAGTCTGTATCACTTGCTGCAACAGCTCCTTCAGACTTCGCTGGTCAGTTCGGATGACGAACTCCCTTCCCAATAAATATTGTCGCCACTTCTGAACGGCCTCCACAATCGCATATAGCTCCTTGTGATAAGTGGAGGCAGCCAAGCGACGCTGTCCCAATTTCTTGCTAAAATAAGCAATGGGTTGCCCCCCCTGTAATAACACCGCTCCAACACCACCCCCCGACGCATCCGTTTCTACCACGAAGGTGCTCGAGAAGTCCGGCAGACGTAACACAGGCGCAGCTGACATAGCGGCCTTCAATCGCTCAAAGGCTCGGCTTGCGGCCTCAGTCCACACAAACGAGTCCTTCTTCAGCAAGTCGGTGAGGGGGGCCGCTAAGACGGAATATTGATGTATAAATCGCCTATAGTATCCGGTTAGCCCCAAAAAGCCTCGTAGTTGCTTCAAGGATGTCGGTTTGGGCCACTCGGTCATTGCCACTACCTTAGTTTCATCCATGTTCAGGCATCCTTCAGAGATAATGTGACCAAGATAATCGATGCTCACCTTAGCAAAAGAACATTTCGAAAGCTTGACAAAGAATTCATTAACTTTCAACAGGGATAAAACAACCTCCAGATGGGCCACATGTGTCGCAATAGAAGGGCTATAAACGAGAATATCGTCAAAAAAAACTATTACAAACTTACGCAGATACGGAGCAAACAGTCGATTCATGCACGCCTGAAAAGTCGATGGTGCATTTGTTAAGCCGAAAGGCATAACACGAAATTCATAATGGCCCTCATGAGTACGGAATGCAGTTTTATAAATGTCTCTCTCATTCATCCGTATCTGGTGATAGCCCGACCGCAAATCAAGTTTTGTAAAGTAGCGGGCTGCACCCAATTCATCAAATAGCTCGTCCGCCGTCGGAATAGGAAAATGGTCTGGCACCGTAACAGCATTTAAAGCCCGATAGTCCACACAAAATCGGTATGAGTTATCTTTCTTTTTCACCAATAAAACCGGTGAAGAAAAAGGACTACGGCTTGGGCGAATTAACCCCTGCTCCAACATCTCATGCACCAAACGCTCAATCTCGGACTTCTGAAAGTGCGGATAACGGTACGGCCTCACATTGACCGGAACTGACCCCGGGAGGAGGCTGATCCGGTGGTCACTCCACCGAGGGGGTGGCAATGACGTGGGAACCTCAAAAACCGTCCGGAATCGGCGCAAAACCTCCAAAACTTCCGGGGGAAGGTCTGCCGGAAACTCTCCGGCCTCCAGCAACTCAGTCGCGGGCTCGAGTATCAACTCATAACACGCGGATATGCCTTCTGCCGCCTGTAAGGCGCATAAATGATGTAAAGAAACCTCCTTGGGTGTCTCGGCGCTACCCGAGAGCAACACCGTCTTGCCATCCCAAACAAATTCCATAGTAATATTCGCATAGTCATGTGCCACACGCCCCAACAGACGTAACCATTGCACGCCCAAAACCACTTGCGAACCATGTACCGGAAGCACGAACACATCAACCGGAAACTCCGTACCTTGCATCACCAGTGGGATCCCCAAACATTGCTGTTTGCACAACAAAGTCGCACCATTCCCCATAAACACGCGAAAAGGCTGGACTTCACTTACCGGCAGACTCAATTTCGCCACTACAGCGGGATGGATAAAATTGTGGGTGCTGCCATTATCAATCAAAACGCTTACAACCATCTCCCCAATTTTCCCCGCTAGCCGCAGTGAACGCGGTGTCTGACCCGCGGCGAGACTGTTAAGCGTGGACACGTCCGCTGTAACAGCCACATTATCGTCGGTCTCTTCCTCTTCGCCACTAACATCCTCCTCATCGCCCATAAGGAGCAGATAACGACCACAACGATGACCCCTGGACCACTTCGCATCACAGTTGTAACATAATCCCTTATCCTCTCGCGCCTTACGCTCCTCGCGAGTTAATCGCCTAATCGGAAGATTGGGTGAAGTTCCGCCCGGAGACAACGGTTTCGACACAGGAGTCGGGAGCAATGGTGGAGAAACGCCACGCCCAGGTTGTCCACCGCCACTAACACCCGGCTGTCGGTTAATAAAATTGGAACCACCAAACGATCGTGGTTGCGATAGCGAGGACCACGCAGTATGTTTCGCCTCCAATTCCCTGGCCAAGGCGAAAGAAGCAGACAAGGTTGGCGGCTTCAGAAGCAGAATCTCATGCTGCAGATGAGGTTTGAGCCCCGCATGAAAGAGTGATTGCAGATTCGCTTCGGACACGTCGGCGACGTTAACCAAAATTTTTTCAAACGCGGACAGATAGTCCGTCACGGACCCGGTTTGCTGCACCTTAGCAAGCATGCCGAAGTAATCGACATAATTCAACGGATCGAAACGTAATTTGAATTTATCAACAAAATCCGGCCATGAATCCAACAGATGGCTGCGTTGACGCCACCTGAACCAATCCAACGCTGCCCCTTCCAACATCAATCCCACCATAGACAGGCGAGAATCTTCTGGAATGCCATAAAACACAAAATACTCTTGCGCTTGAAAAAGCCAACCCAACGGATCGGATCCATCGCTCTTGGGCATATCCAACCGCACTTTAGTAGCTACGTTGCCCCCAAACTGTGGTGGAACCGCCTCCCGCCGAGGCCCCAGTGCCTGCAGAGGCTGCGGGACCGCCTGGTGCGGCTGAACCGTCCCCGTCCCCAGCTGTTGTTGCAACGTTTGCACCGCCTGACTCAAGGTCTGCACCGCCGCAAGGTGGGTCTCCGATTGCCGCTGAGACTCACGTTGATTTGCTTCAATCAACTCCTTGAATTCCTCAAACGTCTTAATACTGACAGAATCGGACATGTTGAATTCGACGCTCAATGAAAGCACCAATGATAGAGATCAAAACTCACGAGACTTCAGAGCCGTCTCTAGCTCACGAACAATTCCGGCAAAGAGCCCGCCGAAGAGGTGAATTGGAGGTTGAAGAGAGAAAACAGATAATTAGGGTTAACGAAGAATTGAATTACTTGCCTAAAGAAAAATACGATAGTTCTCCTAATTTAACTATATCCCATAAACCAAGGATAACTAAGCAAATACGAAATACTAAAGTACCCAAACGGAATAACAAGTAAATATCGAATCCTACTATAACTAGGAAACTATCAAATAACTGCATTAACGTCCAAGATTGTAATCCTTCTGCCACCCCGGCTTCCGCCGGTGCCTGCTACTCCGGCGCGCACCTCCAAGATCATCTTCTCCCGCCTGAGCTCCGCCTTCCTGCCCTGACTTAGTTACAGCTTTCGGACCAGACTCCAACTCATCACCACGTCGCCCCA
>JBBMKE010000009.1:14184555-14196531 GCA_037834125.1 Lippia alba | reverse complement strand
TGCTGTGCCTGTATGTGATCTTTCTAGAACTGCTTTTAGGTGTTCTTGGTCGATCTTTTATTTAAAAAATTTGTGAATAGTTTCGGTTCCGTTTTGATCTTTAAAATGGCTTTTACAACGGAAGTTAACAGTTTGGAGCATATAGAATAGGCATGAATAAGATTTACTTTGGCATGGATTTCACTATTATGTGTGATATTTTTTCTGGGCTTGGAGGGTTTCAGTCACACTGTTTGGTTCTACTATTTTGTAAGGAAAGGCAAATGCTGTGGAAAAGAAAGGAAAAAGAAATCTAACATCCCCATCTTGTTTAGTTGTTATAGAAAATAGTGAGGAAATGTGTTTGATGAGAATTGATTAATAGAAGTATACAGAGTGATGGAGTAGAATGCAAATGAAGAGGTTGATTATGGATATGATATTGTAGTTATGGGTAAGATTTTTTTTTCTTCTCTCCCTTCCGTCACCATGTTGTGAGGGAAAGGTGTTTGTCTCGATTTCCCTTCACTTTACTTGCTATTTTCTTTAGCAACCAAAAGCCACGTACCGTCCCTCATCATTCTTTGTTTCTTTCCTCCCGAAATTCCTAAAACCAAGCAGTGTTAATTTTACCTTTTCACGATCCATTGGCGCCCGTATTTTCTTTTTCCACAATGAGAATATTTATCAAGGATGATCTGTATTCTGATTCCATATGAAGTTTATTTGCAATTTATTAGCTATATGGTTCCTTTTTTCCATGGTGTTAATACATGAAACCTTTTATTTGCAGGTTGAAGTTGAACGAATTGAAATTGGGGACTTCAGAAGCTCAGGCATGTCCTATGTCAATTTTGAATTATTTGTGGCTTGCACTGTGATAAAGTTCATTTTGTCCCTCTTTAGTCTTTAACCATAATCAATTCCATCCAGCTGGGTTATTGTCACATTTCTGTGTAGCAATAAAATATTTTTATGTGATTTTTGTTTAACAAAGGTGGTGATATAGGAAACCAAGTCTTCTCCTCGTTATGTTACTTCCGACTGTCGAAACTCATCTGATGCTTATTGAGGAAGGGTGGAGAGGATTAGGGAAACTGAAGTAAAAGCAGTTTCATGTGCTTAAAATTGTAATAGAGAAAAATAATAATTGTTGACGATGTCTTGTTTATGTTAGGATCATCTGATAAGACATCTTCTTTAGTCTTCACCTGGTTTAGTTTGATGGGTTTCTAGCCAAAAAGAATTCAGCTCTACATCCCGTTTGATCCTTTATTTCTTACAGCCATGACTTGTGTACTGCCTACCCCCCCTTTTCACCTCATTTTAGCTTTCACAATAGCCTTACGCCACTAGTTGAATATAAAATTTGTTGACTGGGTTTCATCTGTGACTCAATACTCTTTGTTAGTCCTTTGACTATGATTTGCAATAATCCTATTGTGTTGAGTTCAGCCCTTTAGTGATAGATTTGTCCTTATTCTATTTGGTTCTTTTAGGAGCCATCAGCATATGATTTTACAATCTTGAATCCAATCTAATCTAAATTCACCACACGTAACATTTTGTTTCTGATCATAATTAGCTTCTGACATTTTCCTTCTTTCCACCAGATGCAAAACCCAGACAGGAGAAGACCATCGATAACCGTGTCATCCAACCAAACTCATCAAATCCATCACCAGACTTAAAGAACGATGACCATGAGGAGGAGCATTTGGATATAATGAATGACGACGATGATGATCACAGTCATAATGCTGCAGCAGCAGCAGTAGTTGATGGAGGCAGCGTAGATGTGAAAGAATTGGACTTTGACATCAACAACGTACCACATCAAAGTGATATAGAAGATGAAATTGCTGATGTGGATGTTAGTGATGACGAGGCGGATAAGGGGCAAAATGCCGCAGAAGCACTGAGAGCACAGGTATTAAATGCGCAAGAAAGAGACGGGCAGAGTTCGAGCTCCAGTGGCAGCAGTGGGAGTGAGAGTAGTGGAAGCGGAAGCGGTAGTGGCAGTGCAAGCGGGAGTGGCAGCAGCAGCAGCGACAGTGATAGCAGTGATGCTGAGTCTATTCCCTCCATTTAAAAATTCTAATTAAGCTTTTTTGCACAGATTGGAAGTTTGGAACACATTATTTTTCCCTAATAAGGTTGGGGCTTCTTTGTTCTATTATAGTAGCATCCCATTTATTATCTATCTGCTACAAGGTTGTATTATGGTATGTGGACAAATGGAAATTTGTTGTATTTATAAAATTATGCAGAGCTCAACGTCTCTACTGGAACATTGTATTTTCCATCTGAGGTTAAATGTCTGTTTGTACCTACATGAGACAACATTCCTTTAGCAACGCACGAAAATTTCCAAATTCTTGTGTTACATATGCTAGGCTCAAGCAGCACCTTCAAATTGCTTTCCAATCGTCGTCGCGTTTTTTAAAAAAATCCAAGTATGATCAATAGATGTGAAATCTAAGTATGATTTCCACAGTTTAGGGTAATTTCCTTGTCCATTCTGTGTAATTAACGATTGACGGACATGATTCCGGACGTGTTTCATTAGCAACCAATCTTACATACGCTACCCCTATAAGCATCAGAATTACAGTAACCCCCCTTGTGCAACAATTGCCGTTTAGAATTCAATGTCAAAAGGCAACGGTGTGTTGGGCAATTCTTCAACATACCATGCTTTTCATAAAACTTTGTGCAGGTGTCCAAAAAATTGACAAAAAAGTACACAAAGTGTTAGAAAGGGAATAATCAATAGATATTTGATATTTCATAAGGTTATAACATGGAAAAATAAAACAAAAGGTGTAAACTAACCACCCAATTCCTCTCTCGTATCAAGGTACATCCCCAAAATAATTCTAAACCTGACAAACTTACACAAGAAATATATCCGAACAGCCTCATAGAGGTGTTGACACTTCCTTTTTCTGTTCAGCGTCTTTGTCCTCGTCTTTACCTTGATCAATTGCATGTTCCGTAGGAACAAGTTTTTCTTCCGAAGGTAAATTCTCTCTTCTTTTGGCACTTCTTTTGCCATCTATATCGTAAAGAACATAAATTCTGGCTTCTGGAGGAGCTATTGCTTCTGCAGTGGGTGCAACAAGTCCAGGCTTTCCATCATCGATCACTTCATCAACCAAACCGTAAGCCTTTGCTTGCCAAGCATCCATAAAATTATCGCGTTCTGTGTCCTTCTCAAGCTGCAATACACCACTAAAAAATTAAGGCAAAGATTTATTGAAAAAAGAAAAAAATCTTTGAACAAATCTGGAATAAGGGGTTATTTTGGATAACCAACCTGTTGTACAGTCTGCCCTGTCAGTTTTGATAATATCTTGTTTAGCTTAATTCCATGATAAGCCATTTCCCTGGTGCGAATCATGAATTCTGAAAACTAGAATGAAAGAAAACAATAAATATGATGAGTCCAAACTCTCAGCTACTATGATACCTAGAATGATAGAAAACAATAAATGTGTTTATGTTATTGTTGTAAATAAAGGTTTTTTTTTGTGTGTGTGTGTATACAGTTCACAACGATGGAATACTACCGAAGGCATAAATGCATGACAGGAATGGAAAGAATAGATAAACCCTAAATGGGTTTGAGGGGAAACAACACGAAACAGTTTGATGTTTCAGCAAAGGGGGCAAAAGTTAACCAAATCAAGAGAAACACACACAATGTGATTGCATTCAGTACCACGCCATCTAGTTGTAACAATCAAAACCTCACATTCTGAAAAGTAAAATTCAAACCACAAATTCACAACATTTAGCAACTACGGCCATATTTGAAGAAAAACATGGAGCTTCGTTTCGCAAAGTTGGTCTACAGTTGCATTAAAATCATCCAATGGCACTTGAGTTTCAAATTTCTATGAATGAAAGTCAATTTCTTGATGCATTTTGGAATATCAAGGCCAGATCAATTATATATGCCAATACAACTGATTGAGCAAACATATAAAACTCCGGTATCTTTACCAAAGTAGATCTCAGTAAATTTCCAAGGACAACGAATCCTAGGGAAACAAAACGAAAAGGAAATCCAAAAATCTCAACTCATTTATTTGTCAAGGGAAAGAGCGAAAATAATCTTCCTCCAAGTGAAAATAAATGATGACGACTGATTTGGTAGAATGGAGATGTGGAGGTGAGCTGTTAACATGATATTAAAGTACTAGGGTAAGCTTTTCTTTGTTCTCTCTTCCTTTCCCTAGGCACCATTTTGTGAGGAAAATTATTTTCCTTCTCCATAGTGCTTTTTCCTCCAAATATTTGCTTTCTTTTCTTTCTTTCTCTTTTACTATTTTCTTTCACAACAAAGCTCCAAATCTAATTTTCCAAGTCATTTTCTTTTCCTTCTTAAAATCCTAGAATGAGACACAATATAAAGGAAAGGCTGATTATCTTTGCTCTATAGCTCTGCTGTTTAAACATAATGTGTAAATAGACAGTTCAACGGTAATTTGGGGAGGAAAAGGAAGGAAATTGATCAGGAAATGGGAGCAAACAAGAAAAAAGCTTATAATCACATTCTCACAACTCACTTCTATTCTAATCAATCACTAAATCAATTCCCATTATCCAATTTTCACCATATCTTCTCAAGTAGGAGTGTACTTCCCTCACAAAATTTCCCAACTACTAAACAAGTTGAGGATTATGATTTTGATTTTATTTTCTTTTCTTTTCCTAGGTATACTCAGCAAAATCCTAGAACCAAGCATACTGTAAAATAAAAATAAAAATAATGAAGCACGTCGAAGTTTAGACGAATACTCTGCAATACAAGGATAAAATTTAAACAAGAAACTAGTAATCACCTCAAGACACGCATCATATATTCCCTTGAATGTATGAAAAGAAGATAGACAAATAAAATAATCACTTACTGCGCCACCAGCTCCTCCACTTGGCCCATGGATCATCACCCTCGCATTCGGCATGCAGTACCTCTTCCCTTTAGTGCCAGCAGCGAGAAGGAAAGCTCCCATGGATGCAGCAAGACCAAAACACGTGGTCGATATATCAGCCTTGCACATCTTCATTGCATCATATATGCCCATTCCTACATTAACCAGTTCAAAGCAGGGTTTATTAAAGACTACAACGATTAATGCACCATCTCACGCAATGATAACAAAGACTAATGCACCATCTCACGCAATGACAAAAGGAATCGACCTTTTTATGCTTCAAATATAATATAATGAATATAAATGATTGAACTTTGATATGCAAAAAAAGAATCAAGAAACATAGAAGTTCATGGTATTTATTCTTCTTTCTTGGAAGTTCAAATCAAGAGGAAACGCAAAGACGACTCACCAGCAGTTATAGAGCCACCTGGTGAATTAATGAACAATTTGATGTCTTTTTCGCTGTCTTCAGAATCAAGAAGCAATAGCTGACTTATGATGAAGTCAGCTGTGGTATCCTCAACCTGTACAGAATCAATTGGTTATCCCAGACCCAGAGAGAACAATTTAAGAACACAAAGCTAGATACTTGTAAAAAGAGTTCATACTAAAATACCCAATCTTCAAACAACACAAAATCAATTTTCACAACCACCCAAATAAGCTAAAAAAAACCACAATAAAAACAAAACCCATCTCGATTCTGAAATTTACAAGTAGGAACCGGAAGAAAGAGAGAGAGAACCTGGTTGCCCAAAAAGACGATTCTTTGGCGAAGAAGCATGTTGGTAGTGTCAAGCTCTTCAAACCTCGGCAGCCGTGAAGGAGCCGCATAGTTTTCCACATCCCAGTTGCTGGTTAGATTGTGGTTTAGAGCTTTCACGCTGAAGCTGCAATTGCTTCTGGTATTTTGAATATTACTGCTAGTGCTGGTGGTGCTAATAGGAAGGAATTGGCGAAACCCATTGTGGGATTGGCTCGAAAAAAGGCCACCACGGCGACGGAAAGCGGACGCGGAGGCGGGTCTAGACGGCGTCGATGCGGCGGCGGAGAATGTTAGGATGCCCGTCTCCATGGCTCCTATTGTTGCTTGTCCTGCTGAAATTTCTTGTTCTGCGAGGAAGAAGATTAGGAAGTTCTTACACGACGTGGTTTTTAGATTTTTGTTGAGGAGCAAAATGACAAGAAAAGATATTTAAGTTACGAGTCCTTTTACTTGCAAATAATACTGCTATCGACCTGTGTTTTTGCAGACTTTTGCTAATTTACCCCCGTATTTTCAAGCAAGGCATACATACATATATATATATATAATCAAAAATTATATCTGACTATCCTACTAGCTAGAGTAATTACAATCCAATCAATCTTTATTCAAAAATTGTGATTTGATTCCTAAATGTTATGAACCATCCGTTAGGGCAAGAACTGCATAATTATATACGTAATATATAGGAATCGTTTTGTTGGAATGAGGATATTGTAGGGATGGAGTAGTTATTTTATTCATTAAACTAATGAAATGCAGAGCTTAACTCTAACGAGACCTAACGGAATATAGAAATCACAAACGATCTATAACTTTAGAAATTAAATTGTAATTTTCGAATAAAGATGAATTATAGTGTAAATGTGCAATTAACATATAGCTTAGTGGTAAACATTTATATCTGTGAAAAATGATAGGTCATGCGTTCGAATCTTATTGAAAATATATATTTTAAGATGACAATGTTATTTTTCCAATTACCCCAATAAAACTCGAATCCCACTACCGATGGATTCACTATTCTAGTACCCCACATATATAAATTCTGAAATGACTGTGTAGTGACATCGGATCATGCCACTGCTAGGTGAATACATGTAAAATAGCTGAAATATTAAAAAAGAAATGCTGTTAAAAAATATCTTATAAAATGTGTGAATTTTATAAAACATGCGAAATAAATTATAGCAAATTGGGAAATTGAACTCAAAATTAGGGCGCGACGGTGTGAGAGACAATACCACATATAAGTCTTGTGGCAATGGTGATTTATTGACTATTTCTTTATAATAAAAAGATAAAAATCGAAAATACAAAATCAACAAATTCGGAAAAAAATCCATCTCTTGTTCTCGGTCTTCTCTCTCAGTAGCGCCTGTAAACCACTCGGATAACGCTCACCACAGTCTCTCTCTCGCAAAGGGCTGAAACACATAAAGCAAAGAGAATTTCGGTAACTGCAGGTATTTTCTGTGTTCCCGCTCTATTTGTGTTGCTGCTCACAATCACAGTCAAGATGAACTACAATGCCCAATTGACAAAAAAAGGAAATGTTTTTGCATGAATTCGCGTTTGTAGGTGCTGGAATCTGAAATGGGGGAGGGAAGTTCACTATCTCTGCCTTTAGAGACCGGAATTCAAATTGATTTCTATCTTCCTTGTGTTTTGTTTTATTGTAATCTTAGCAGTTTGATGATGCTCTTAATTTGTTTCCATTTGCTAGCATAATCATGTGTATCTGAATTCTTTGATTGAAGGACTTTTTTGTCGACAAGTTGGGTTTGATTCATTTTATTGCCTCATTGAATCCTCAGAAATGGCAACGAAGCTACTAATCTCTCCTGTCGCTCATCGTTGCACGTTTCCAACTCAAGAAGCTCAACATATTCATCCATGGCCTGGACATGTTCGGATACCCGCAAGAAGGAAGAGGCTCGAAGTTCGAATGTCGTCGTCCATGGATGAAGTTGTATCCTCTACGTCTTCAGCTTTGTTGGAGCATGTGCACCACCAGCCAGAGTCACTCTTTCTGCTGGCGGATAGCGCTGGCTACTCAGTGGCCAGTTACTACACTTCTCTTGGTCTGTTTGTTATTTCGGTTCCTGGTCTTTGGTCCCTCATCAAGCGATCAGTTAAATCCAAGGTACCACGGGTTGAGAATTCTGGTTGTAACTTGAAATTTGTTTATGTAATAGATGGTAATTCTTGATTTTGGTGTTAGATCAGGTTGTGCAGAAGACATTTGTTGGGGAAGGGGAGGGGAAGAAGGCGCCTAACCAGGTTGCAGGAGAAATTCTTTCGTTCTTTACTAGGAACAATTTTGCCGTGGCAGATAGAGGAGAGACGATAACGTAAGCCATTAATATCAATGTTATTCATTCGATAAGCTTTTTGGTTGTGTTGTGTATGCTGATGGGGCTTTTCGATTCACAAATTGCATGCTAAATTTGATATCAAAAACTTTCCTCCGTTAGTTGAAGTGAAGCAGATTGTTATGCTAAATAAAGGTTGCGTCCTAGAATGTCTAAAAGTTTGCAGAAATCTTCAGGGAATCTTGTGCCTAATTCAATTGTTGGGGATAATGTTTTGTTTTATGCTTGCATGAAGTCAGTTGAACCGGTAATGTAGCTCAACCATATATGTTGCTTTAGGGAATACTGGAGCTCCACTTAGATTTTTATGAACTACTTCATTTCCTTTAGTGAAGTTAGCACGAACTTGTGGGTATTCTATTTTATAAGAAGGAACAAGAAAATACGACTGTGATTTGGATTGAATCTTGACAAAACAATACATAGATGAGAAGTTGTAATGCATTTAAATTAATGAGTCTTCTTTTATAAACAAGAATATACTGAGAAATTGAAGAAAAACCACTTTCTTTAGAACTTAGAAAAAGATGCTTATGAATCTACCAGTACCAGGATACTTTCTTTCACAATATTAACTAGTATGAAGTTACATGAGAGAACCTCCATCATTTTTCTCGTAACACATTGACCCATGCAGGCTTGTTTTTGCCTGACAAAATGGCCAAGTTTGCATGCTGATATGGATAATTATTCTGGCATACCCTGAAATTTGGCCTTATTACAGAAACTTTCCCTAGTGTTGGTTTGAGAAATTACAAAGGCTTCCGTTTTCAAAGAATTTACATTACATCTAAATCCTTGAACTTTGATGTTGTTATCCCCTAATTATTTGTTAATGCCCTATTACCCTCGACACTTACGGGTCAATATTTGACTTTAAATTCATGACTATAATACCATGTGTTTGCCAAGCATCAGGATATGCTAGGGGATGTGCTTGTAAATTGTCAAACCTCAGGGGAATTTGTTGTAATTAGGTCAAAGATCAGGGTGTGCCAGTGTAATTATCCCTATTTTTGGTTTGAACTGAAAATCAATTTTATTATCATATATTTCTACATTTAGTTTACTATAGTCAATTATGTCTCTCAATATTTCGTTTTTTCACTTCCATTTTCAGATTTGAAGGGATGATGGTCCCAAGCCGTGGCCAAGCAGCACTGCTTACTTTCTGCACATGCATAAGTCTTGCAAGCGTTGGCCTTGTTCTTACAATAACATTCCCGGATATTGGAAACAATTGGTTCTTTATAACCCTATTAAGCCCTCTCGCGTAAGTGTGTGATAATCCTAAACGCTTACTCTATTTTCTCTACTCAAACCGCAAATTGGCTATTCAAAGACTGATAAATAAAACTCTGAACTTGAAATCAGAGGATTGTATTATTGGACAAAAGCATCCAGAAAGGAGCAGATCAAGGTGAAGATGCTGGTGGGCGATGACGGGACCCTGACGGAGATAATCGTTCAGGGCGATGATGTACAGGTAGAGCAAATGCGGAAGGAACTTCAGCTTAATGAGAAGGGAATGGTGTATGTGAAGGGCATCTTTGAAACATGAAGATCTTGACAAATGGAATAGTGATTTAATGCTAAATAGGAGTGTTGTTCATTGTATGTGTATCATTCATACCAAAGCAATTTTGATGTGTACTGGGGATTGGGAATGTACTGTTTGTTGTCAATATATATCATCATTTGTTCCTCACTCAGGCTGCTAAGTACTTAAGTATTAGTGTCAACTTTCTTGAAGTCTTTAGTTGTGTTTCTTCATGATTGCCCTTAATAACTGGCTTCTTAGTGTTATGTTTATTTTTCGAATACGGATAGCGGATGTTCTTGTTGTCGGGTACGTCTCCACGGATACTTATTTGAGTGGATGTTGAGTGATAGTCCATATCCATTTATATTTTTGGTTGCCTATAATTGAATACGAGTGATATCTGGTTATAAATGCAGATGAAATCTAGTTTAAACTTTAAACGGATATTGATGTAGCGAGATATCAAATTTTTTACTATCATTTACAACCTTATATTCAATGTTGCCGTAAGAACTTTTGTTCTACAGATTCAGGAAAAATAAAAGCCATCACTAAGCAAGGTCTCATATTCAAAGTTTATGGATATAAAAAATTAAGTTGGCACACCTCCCCGTGAAAAACGTCTTCACTACCTTGGGAGATTAGACTTGGGAAAACTATGAAAGATCAAAAAATTTAGAAATAGTACCTTTTCCCCATATTTTGTAAACTTTTAAATAATTATAATTGTACAATAAAAAAGTGAATAAAGGATGGGATAAAAAATTTAAAATTGAATTACCTTATTTATTAAAACATTTATCTTTTTATTATTTAGAAAAAAAATTACTTTATTTTTCATTCCAACCTTCAAATAATATGTAAAAATTTCCAAATTACTATTTCGATCATTTAAGTGTTAACACATGCTCATTTTCAGCAAAGAAAATCAATAATTTCAGGTGAAAAATGAGTTACGTGTAATCACTTAAATAGTCGAGATGTCAATTTGAAATTCTTTTTATATAAATGACAATCTAATATTTTTTTAGAAAATATAAACATTTGAAGGTTGATATAGAAAGTTTAAAAAAAAAAAGATCATCTGTACGGAAAACTAGGCCCAATTTACATTCCAGCCCACATAGTGAACATTAAGATCCAACGGAGGAAAAGAGGAAAATGGGAAAATGCAGAAGAGGACAGCACACGGAGGAAAAGAGAAAAGGAAAGAGCCGAAGCAATAAAGAGGAAAGAGCGAAACCACCGACGGCCGTCGGAGCAGGTGGCGCCACCGCCGTCTCAGATGATGAATTGACCGTCGGTATGTCCTCATTCTCTTTGCCCCAATTCCGAATTAGGGTTTATATACAAATGCATTCCTTTTTTCCTTGGGTCTTTCCGGTTTGGTCACACAGGCAGTTTCCTGGCTGCGCTTCTGGAGTAGGTTTGCCTTTCATAATTATGTCTGGTTGTACTTCAGATGAAATATGGGAATGAATTCGTTGAATATAACTGGGATTATAAACAGTACATAGTGTAATTTGATTTCATTAAAGAACAATTTGAAACCACATCAATTGCGTTTGGTTTTGGGAGGACTGTTGTGTAGTTTGAAATTTGAATGCATGTAGAATTAGTCTTGCTGTCAAACCTGGTAGATTTGTAGAGTAGAGCCTTGTTTCAGAAGATGCTTGAGATGGTATTGTTAGCTTGATTATGGCTTAAAGATTGTAAATTTTGGTATTAACAATTAGCATACCCCCTTGTATTAGTATAATTATTGGAAATTAACCTGAGAGGAACTAAAGAGGTTGGAATGACAGTCAAAGAGTTTTAGTAATTACAAATTCTTTTATTAAAGAATCATCGTATCGGATTTTATGTAGTTGAAGTTTGGCTATCATCCTTTCGAAAAGAAAATTTCTCTGCATAATTCCGTTGAAGGAAATCTAAGGTTTGTCTCTGCTGTCCACTTGGAAAAAAAAATTCTCTGATTAATTTCAGTTTTAGTTTGAAATTCGGTTATCATTATGGTTCAATAAGTTCTGATCTTTTCCTCTTTAGGAAGTAAGTTATATGATAAAAAATGTTTTTTTTCCAAATTAAGGTTCCAAGTGAAGAAGATATGATGGTGGTAATGGGAAATGATCAAGAGCACAGTGAATCGGAAGGCAGTCGGACAAAGAAGAAAAAGAAGCAGGATGGAACTTCTCGTCCTGCATGCTCTTGGGTGCACTTTAGGTACCATTCCACTCTATTGATCTAAAATAGCCTGTGTGAAAAGTTCTGTTCTCTTCTTATTTTTTGACAAATATGTTCATAATAATCATTCAAATGTTTATTTCTAGCCGTGAATTCATCAAGGAGTACACTGCTTCCCATCCT
>JBBMKE010000009.1:14154526-14166832 GCA_037834125.1 Lippia alba | reverse complement strand
TTCTCTCTAGGCGCTGAAAACTTGCTGCTCTTCAACTGATCAGCTAAGGCTATTTCCATGGATGTTTTGGGAAACTTACCAACAAGCTCAGATTCACAGGCAATTGTAATTTCTCCTCCAACAGGTTCTGCAAAATGGATATCAATTGCATATCTTAATAAAAGGATATATGCACCCTCATAAACGGAAAGTTTATTAATGTAAAAGATAGAGCTGAAAAGGAATGCATTAGTACATACATAAGTTAAAATTATTTAATCAATTGCCCCTGGACATGAGCCTTCCCTCAGGGAAAAAAAATCCAGAACTCTGAATGAAAGCTTTCGAGTCTACAGCCATGAGCCCATGACATGGCATTCTATACAGGCCCTGTAACTACACTATGTTTTCCGGTCGGCTGATGTACGAGTACCCACATTCTCTTGTTATTTTTGCATGCATAAGGAGACTATGCATACCCACAATGGAAACAGTTAATAAAAACAAATCCAAGTTAACTGCATAATGGACATGAATTTACTATTCAGAAAACGAAAGCAGCTTCTTTTTTACTGAAAACATCTATATATGCCAACAGATATAACTAAATTCGTCCCTTAGAAAAGTTCTTATTATAGATGGAAACAACTGCAGAAGTTGAACAGAAACATAAACTTCTCCACATGGCTAAGGAGGTCATTCATAATATTTGAGGCAAATGAAAAGAATCTTAATGACAAATGTAAAATTCTAGACAGAGAGGAAAATGTTCAAGTACAAAATTCTAGAAACAATAATAAGCTGCACTTGGCACTTAATCTGCTGCTAGTTGGATTCACAATTCCAATTCACTAAGAAATGTAAGGTGAAATGGAAGGAGAAACCAACTTATGCTGGAAATCCAAATTGGATGGAAGGTAAAAAGAAGTGCATATATATTGGAACAATTCAAATCACCTACCAATGTGCTCAACTGTATCCTTGGTAATATAGTTTGACAAACGTTTCCAATCCCCGTACTGGCTCAATGTGTATGGTCCAAGTTGCTTATCAAATTCAAACCTCTTAACTGCATCCGAGTATCTCTCGTCCTGCATAAAAGAAATAGGTTACCCAAAAGAATCCACAAAGCATTTTAAGAAAGATGTAATGTGATTATAAACATGGGGCCTCAACCATATACTATGATAACAACATAAGTTTCATACTGCCCTGAAGGCAGTGAGATCTATAACAGCAGCCAAACTGAATTTATGGATTCGGCACCTTTTATGAACCGCCAACTAGTATGTCCAGCCCAAAATGTGATGAGCCACACACCAAAAGGGGTATAATAAGTAAGTACACATCAAAATACAACATAGCCATTTCTAGAAAAGAAACAGGACTTTCTTCCTGCGTAGCTACCATTCTTTTTACTTTTCATGGCAAATAACTAAAAAGGTGAGTCTCAAATCACAAATAGAAGAGAAACATGATTATACTAGCATGTTCAACATGAGGGTAATCTGCATAAGCATTAATAGAAACTTCCAATTACTAGCCTTTTTGACTTTAAAAAATGACTTAACAGTCTCAGGCTTTAAATAAAAAGGGACATCTAAAATATGAGACTTTGGTTCCCCAGTCGATGTACATAAGCATATAAATCAAAATAAAACTGATAATGACTTCCCCAGATAACTCACCTCTTCCTCTGATAATTTGACAAACCGCTCTTCCTTTTGCTCCCATCTCCGAACAATTACCTGTCAACCATATCAATATACAGGGTTAGTTCTGTATGCATGTTTTCTCATCAGAAGACTGGTACTGGTGAATATTTTCAAAAATAAAGAGAAACGGAATAATTCAGTCCATGTCAACAAACAAATCATAGGAGAAAAGGGCAAACAAAATAATAACTCATTCTGAAAGTATCACTTAGACCAGGATCCCCCATTGACATGCTCTCCAAGCATGCGAGCATATATATGAAAGGAATGGCCATTTGTTGGCATGTTGTCACTCCAATTTCATCAAACAAGGTTAACTCGTTTCGGTAAATGGTACAACGAAACTAGTTCAGCAAAATATTATGATTGAATTAAAGCCAAAATTAGTAGATCTTTTTGGGCTTATTCTACACCATAGTCTGCATAAACCACCTTGACCTTCATAATCTGAGTTATGTACAAAACGCCAAACAGCATATCACCCTATAAACATCAGAGTACCAATCTTACAGATACAAACAATAGATCTGAACATTGGATTTTTTAAGTATCAATCAACTAAATACCGGAGCACCAGTCGTACTGAGAAAAGCTAAAACAAACAATCAAAATGATACGGAATGTTTATAGTGCTCTATATAAGACACAAAAACAACATCAACAAAGAATCTATACTAAATACATCAAATTTGATTTGCACAGCATCAGCACAAAAAAATACTGCAAGATACTATACTGCTACAAACCTGTGAAGGGCTTGCATCAATGAAGAAACCAACAACTGGAGAAAACTCACTGCCTTCCCTGCACAATCACATATTCAGTAAAATACCAACTTATTTTTTTTTAAAAAAAAAAGGAAATTGATGGTACAGATTATGTAGTTATCAGTGGAAATTTTTTTACAGACTTATTTAATTCGGGTGAACCATACCAAACTACATACCAAAACAAACTTCAGAAACCACACCCGGTAATGAAATAACATCAATTTCAAGAAAAAGGGGAAGTAACGAATAAACAAATACATTAAAGAAGCGAACCTGTTGGAGGAGCTATAGTAAATAAAGTGAACCCCAGGAGGAATCATCTTGATACCCTTGAAATTAGGACCGGAGGAAAACACCTGCATCCAATTCCGCAGCTAAATCACCGGAAACGACAAGTAAAGCTCCACAGAACTGAAAAACTAGAATTCACAGAAACACATGCACCTGAGTATCGATGCCGATGAGAGTGTACTGGGGAACATCAAGAAGAAGAAGAGTTGCGCCTTGCTTCACTAACTCTAAGGCTGCATCCGGGTCCATTGCTAGATTATCAGTGACAATTTTTGAACTCTAGGGTTTTGATGAAGGGATTTTCAAAATCGGTTTAAGTCTGCTATGAAAGCAGTTGAAATCTTTGTTGAGATTTGAGTGTGCACAATTCTCCCGCGAACTCCAGAAACCTCGCACTGTTGCCAATTTGGGGTTTGCCTCATATAATATTTTTACGTTTTCACCCCTCTTCTTTTCATTATTCCCTTTTCTTACTCTCTCCTTGGTCTTTTATCTTTTTTTTTTTTTTTGGTTCTTCTCACTTTTACGTACGACTGAAAGTAGCTTAGATTAAAGATTGGCAAAATATATTCAGGTACCCTGAAGTTTGTCCTAAATACAAATTAATCTCTTTTTTCGATAATTATATATTAATTCCTAAAAATATTGTTTCAATTACATATTAACCCCTACAGAAAGACTGATTTATAATTAAAATAATTTTTTAGGGATTAACATGTAATTATCAAAAGAAGGGGAATTGATTTGTAATTAGGGCAAACATCATAGTATCTAAATATAATTTTTCATAGATTAAATTTGGGTGAATTCCATAAAACCTCCTTATTCTTTGCACCTTCCGCACATGGTCCCCAAACTTTAAATTTTGTGTAAATTCACTTTTGTAAAATACAATATATTTTTTTTTTTAACTTTTTCGACATAATATTACATTAGAATTAATATGATATAAATTTTGATGGTAGATTTTTTTTCCATCGCAGTTATATGTCAATTCAAAAGTTAAAATCATCGTCTTTTCGGTACGAATAAAGTTCATATCTTATTTGACTCTATCGACTGCTGAAAGTTGTCGGTATTCACCTGCAAAGCTCCATCCATTGATGCTATCCTTGATCAGCCATTTTTCCTTCAACTATCGAATTTTGATTCCGAGACCACCACTATATTCTAGCACAAGTTATCAAATTTATGACTGATATGAGTTTCGAAACAAGTTTATTATCAAGGGTCGTGAGTCTTAAAAACCGAATCAGGTCTATTAAGGGCGGATGTCAGGTGAGTCTGAAAAAAGTTAAAAATCAGGTGAGTCTGAAAAGTTTCTTATATTTTCTTTTTGATGGGATGAAAAGTTTCTTATATAATTGAGTTATTAGATTGAGTCTTAAAATGCTCATCATTGTAATTACTTTTTGCCGAATGTTCATCCTAATGCTTACCTTTTATCGATTTAGAACTATTCCGTGTTTTTTTTTTCCCACCAAAACAGACACGATCAACAACTATCTAATTGGACTAGATTGGCAATCCAAAGGTACCACCAATTGGGGTGTATCCAGAAAACGAAAAGATGGTGTTTATAGCAACACAACAAGATAGATAGTCGATGAATGTAAATAAATTTTTGTTTTTTTTCCTATTTTTTACTTTTCTTATTTTGAGTTTTTTTTATTTTTTTTAACACGCACACCCAAACAGAAATTCGAACTTGAGACCTCGCCCTTAGGATCAACTTTTCTTTTTATGAGGTTCCTATCTCGTAACTTAACTCTATATTCATACTTAAATTTAGAATTCTTTCTCAATTATTTATCCAGATTTGTTTTCATCTCTCCAATTCTCTTAGAGATTAGATACCTACATCTTCATCCTTATTCCCCTAAGATAATGATTATCTTTCTAGTTTAAACTCTCCTTCTGATCACAATCTCTCCATTGTAACGGACTCTTATCAACTTTTTTGATAAAGATACTCTCATTTCTTTTAGTTCACAATCCGTCATTTATTCATTTCCCATCTATTTGTTAGTTAATCTAGTGAATAGGAATAGAGTCTTATTGTCCGATCAGACCTATCCGGTATAACCCCAAGTCCCAACAATAATAGATCAAAATTAATTCATCCTCCATTCAATTCAGTTGTACAGCTAACAAAAATATTAAACTACTTCTTATTATATATGTATATTATTCCTTCACGAAACTTCAAACTGAATTTTAATTTTTAGTTGTGTAAAAATATTTAATACTAGGGTTAGTTATACTTATCAGTATCCTCCCACTTCTACATAACTTACGAAAAATGTCCTCATACTTGAAGATTAAAAAGAAAAAAACAATTTAGAGTTTTAATGCGGAAAATGTTGGGATGCAAACAAGCTAAGCCGAGCCTTGACTTTTTTTTTGTTCGAGCTCGGCTCGGCTCAAGTTAAATGAAGATAATATTATTTTGATAGGATTTTGTATCAATTTAGGTATATATATGATAGTAATATATATTAATTCATGGTATAATTATATATAATGATACACATTTTTTTGGAAGTCAGATTTTTTATATGCCCAAATTAAAGGTGATACGTGTGTTAACATCATTAGGACAATAAAGTGTTCCAACACAATTAGAATTATTTAAGTATTGTCAGCTAAAACTTTTTAAATGTATAGGTACAAACAATGGTACATACTTTGACAATGTTGCCTAAATATTATGGTACTTTTGATTGTAAATCCACCCAATCGGGTCGGCCACGGTAAATCACCAAACCAGTTCAGATTTTGTTGCTCAATCTGCTCTATATATTTTCTTCTTTCTTTTTTTTTTCTCTATAAATTTTCTATTACATATGCCTGATAGATTATCTAAATTATCTATGTGGAATACTTAACATGCATCTCCAAATTTATCGAAATTTTAAAATGATTCCATTAATAATTTTGAGATCACAAACAACACTTGATAACCTCTGCGATAAGATAGATAATTTACATTAACCTAAAAAAAAATTAAATTAAAAAAATACATTACATACGGTGTGATTTAGCTTTGTTCATTGTCTATATTTGTATTTAAAATTCTGCCAAAACAAGGCAAAAATTAACATTACTTCATACCAAAAAAAATTAAAAACACTTAAAAAAATATCTTTTGCATATAGGCCAAAGCTCAACCAAATATATTGTATTTATTATTTAATAATTATTATTCTTTAAATTATACAGATAGGAATTGCAATTACTCAAACGTATGTATATGAGGTTGATCGTCAGAATTAGCTGGATCCATGCATGTCAAGATTATCCAAACCATTACAAACACCACAAACCCAAAATCGAAATAATCCACAGCAACCAGAAACAGATTAAAACACCGATTCAACACAAACTGAAGAGTGAAGATCATTCATCGTTGTTGATGAAATTAAAAAAGGCAAAAATCAATCAATCCTTTTATTAAACTCAACAAATCAAAATTCCAAATCAGTACATCAATCCGCGAGAAGATTACCGTCATTATCGTACAAAATCTTCCCGGAGAAATCAATCGGCCTGCACTTTTCTCCCTTGATAATCGTCTTCTTCCAAACGACGCCGTCTTCATCCTCGTACCCAAATTCATCCTCCTCAACCCTAATCTCCTCCTCATCCTGCACCTTCCTCCACGAAATCATTTTCCCCACCAACAGCGCCTTGCTGCTCAAATTGCTCTTCATTTTCCGAATCGCGCCCGTCCTCTCGCCGCCCAACCTCACCGTCTTCGGCTTATCTCCTCTGCCGCTGAGAGATTTCACCAGTCCTCGGTGGGAGGCGCAGAGGAAAGTCACGGCGGAGAAAACCGATAAAATTGCTGCTAAGACGACGAAGAAGGCGATCGGAGTCGGGAGGAAACTGAGTTTGTGCGGTGTGAGAGATGCGGTTGGCAAAAGCCTTGCCATGGTGGTGGACGGTGGTGATTGGGTGGTCAGATTGAATGGAATGAGGAAAATGGTGTAGTTATGGGTGGAAGGATGAGTGGGGAGTACGAAGTGAAAGCCCACTGGTTTTAAAGGGTTTTAATAAAGGCCACCATTTGTTGTTGTTTGTTGGTTTAGAAGGGATTGACTTGGGTTTAGTGGTGGTATATTTCGTGTAATATTTCTTGAATGAGTGATACGATATTTGTTATTATCTTTAAGGATATTCTTTTATATGTAAGATATGATTAATTGTAATTATCTTATAGAGTCGTTTAGAATGTGGTGTTGGTTGTTATTTATAGGTTTAGAAGAGATTGAATTGGGTTTAGTGGTGGTGTATTTCTTGCAATATTCCTTGGATGAGACGAATTGCAATATCACATTTGATGTATAAAATTAAACTTTTCAAATTGTGATTATTAATATTAGAATACTATTTATTAAGCGTTAGAGAGTCTTCGACTCTTGGACTCTTTTTTTCTCTACCCCTAAATTCTTTTATATTTTTTTTTCTGCTCTGGACTCTTTTCTTTTCATCTATTTATTTATTTCACCATTCCAATCTCAATTACTCTTTTCTCTATCATTATATTATTTTTTAAATAATTTTTTTATATTCTTATTATCTTTTTTTAATTAATATGATACTATCAAATATATTTAACATTATATATATATTTTTTCAAATAGATTGTTGGGAGTTTATCAAGGAGTCCCTCATCTATTAATGGATCGAATATTACAACTAAAATGCGCACACCATGAGAGCAAAATTAAACAAAATAAAGACTTTGCAATCGCAAAAAGTCATCCAACATAAAGCTTGAGAAGGGGGAGTTATTAAGCGAGCCCGTGATACACATCGAACAAAATGAATCATCCATTGATTTCAAAATGAAGTGCCCAATCATTTTGGCAGCAAGGGAGGCCGTGTAGCACCCATCCTGCAACAAATAATTGTACTATCGGTGTCTTTAGGGTTTATTCACATTGTAATTACATTTTTTTTTAAATGCAAGTATTCATAAGTGATCAGAGAGATTGATTATTATTTTGAAAAAAATTATTTAACCACTTAAATTAGAGAGATTGATTATTATTTTGAAAAAAAATTATTTAACCACTTAAATTAATCTTGTTGAGTTATCCAAATTGTAATTACTTGATTTGACACTATTCAATCATTTCTTATTGTTATCTACAAGTTTTTACGCAATTTTTTAATGTGATGCCACGAATAAGTGTAAACTTAGTTTAGGAGAGATTCTCCACTTTTAAGGCAGTGGGCTAGTGGACCATTAAGTTATTGAGTTATATGAGTATGATGATGTTGAATAGGGAAAATTTTATCTTAAATTTGGTTGAAATTTGAATCGAACCCAATTAATTAAAAGAGTTTTAGATATTATATTTTATCATTTCATTTGTCATTTTTTTAAATATTGATTTTCTCATTATATCAATTTGATCGAGTCAGTTCTTGTCTATTCCGAAGTTCCTACATAGTACTGTACTGGGTGAAACTACATGTGTAAGGATGGCCTTCCCTGTATAGTGGGTGGAATTAGTCTAATGCTCTATAGTGAATTAGTGATGGTGGAAAGAGATGTGTGAGTCTTGAATAGGACTTCCAATTTTGAATAGATTGAATCACAACCATAGCTTAAATGAATGACAGGTTGAATTGAATCGGTCTTAGTTGGAATTTTTCATTTGTATTTTGCCTCTACTTTTGCCACTTTTACCTATATATGTTGGGGTTATTTACAAATTCAATTTTCACTTTTTGAGTAAGTACGTTGGCGTTATTATTAGGGAGGGCCTAAAGTGCTTCGTGTTGAAATAAAATAATAATATGTTCACTATGATACTTTCGGTTAACTGCATCATAAATTCAATGTACAGAAATTATGTTGTGAAAAATACTGCAGAAGAAATGGTGATTTTATCCATTTAATTTATGCAACAAGAAAGGTATTTTTTTTTCAATAAGAAGTTAGATATATTTTTATAAGATATTAATAAACTCTTGTTATTCGTGTAAAAAAGATTTAAATTAAGGGGTTGTTTTCAAATTCTTGAAAAAAGCTTCTTCTTTTTTGTGTGTTTTTAATCTTTCTTTCAAGTTCTGCTTATTTTGAAAAACTAATTCAGATCGTAGGATATCAAGTGGCGTAATTTATGTTTTGATATTGTACTAGCTTAATTAAAACTTTTAAAAACACAAATATTAAGAAGAGATTTATATTTAAGGGATATATTATGTCTAATTAAGGTGTATTTTTTGACAGGAGTAGAACTAGAAGTCGTGTGTTTTACCAGTTGGGAGGTAGACTTAACTTTTTGACTTGGGTCATAGCAGAGTCGTAGTAATAAAATACAAGTCAGATGTCGCAGTACGCGAAGTAGTGGACACGTTAGGAGGTCACCACCACCATTTAAGGAGACCTTGACCTTAACCAACTGCTTTGGTCTTGCAAGGAAAGATATTATGGCCCCAAAAGTATACTATAATGAATGAAAAAACTTATTATTATTATTATTATTATTATTTTAATCAAAATCTGTCAATGAGACTACGCGAGTGTATGATAATTAACGAGGCTCTCCTCATATAAATCAATAAAAAATATAAAGTATACATATAATGAAACATAATCGACATATAAAGCAGTACAAATGTACAAAAATGAACAATTTGTAAACTAAATTGTGCACAGCGAATGAACAATATTATAAGAATGGCCCCTACTACGAGTCGAGGTTAAGCGATCGTTTACTGGCTTCATACTAAGGCACCCAGACATCTGGGCAATAAATCTCATCTTCATAGTAATGTTCGTATTGTCAACACTAATAGTGCAACAAGTGATAGGACCGTGACTGAAGTGCATCCTTGGACCAATAAGGCCTCTTAATCTCATTTAAATCATACATGAATTGAAAGTTTTTGAGGTGGCCGTGACTCGGACAATATGTAATTTCGTTTCTTGCCAATCTTTCGTAAAAGATATACCACATTTAAAAGAAATAAATATCGACATTAAATGATACATCTAACTTACCCACATTCCAGCCAATATCATAACGAGGGAAGATGCTGCACATAATTATTTGACCACGACTTCTACCAAATTGTCACTTTGGAACGGTAATGGGCCAGGTTATTGCCCTTATTACTTTTACAGGCTTCTATTGGGCAGCAATTTCTTTCGAATTTATTTCTTGACCCACTTGGTCAAAGTCCATTTCCCATTTTGGGCCTTTTATTATCTATTTTCGGGCAGAATATATTGTTACGAATATGATGCCATGATTTTTAAAAAAAAATTTCTATAAAAAGGATTTATTGTTGTTTCTCGAACCCATCACAAATGCATATTATAAATCTTCTCTCTTAAGAACAAAAATTTATGTACAACTCTTTCTGCAGGCGAGCTGGAGTATAAATTTTAGATAGTTTATGTAATCGAACTAAGCTTACGGTTTAATTGAAAGATGAATTTTGGGGAGCAATATTAATCGCCTTAGTCCATGGAAAAGAAGCATTATTTTTGTGGACATAGCAGCCACCAGTTTCAAAGATGCTTACATACATGATACATATAGAAAGAAAAAAAAAAACAGTACGACGACGTTACATTCACCACATTGCCAAAGTACAGCTATTTATTTCAGTCTTTCAAACTCAAAAAAAAAAAAAAAAGAAGAAAAAAGTGAAGAACACAGTAGTAAATATATATATATATATATATATATATATATATAACAGGAATAAGAGAATTAGTTAAATGGGAATAAAATTGGTGACGGAAGGATAAACGACGGTGGCGGGATGGGCCATGATGCGGCGGCCCTTCATATGTCGGAAGCAGTAAACGAGCGCCCCAAGCGGCCACTCCACCACCGCCGCCGCCGCGAACGCCAGGAATCCGAGCGTCGGCCCCACCACCTTGCACCGGCAAGGGTTGCTCCTGGTACCGCACTGCACGCACACTGGGACGCCGATCGCCATTTATGATGCTGGATGGGGATCAATCAACTGTTTTCGTTGCGATTTATGTTTCGTTTTTTGGAAATGAATATGGGAGTGGATAAAGTGGCGGAGTTGAATTTATAGGAAAATTGTTGGGTTTAGAAGTGGAAGGTTGTGATTGGTGGCGAAGTGCTCTGCGGCCACGTTTTGAGACTGTATTTGCACGTGGCGCTCTCTCATGGGCATTGGGATTTTTGGTAACGCTTTTGCTCTCTTCAGTTGTATGACTCAAAGTGTTTACTTGGCCATTTGTAAATTGTAATGGCCAATCTAATAGCATTAAAAAATAAATAGTAAAATTCTTGTTATATTACTCAAAATCAGATATCTTATTTCACTAGTCGCGTCGGTAACATTATTAAACATTCTATCTTTTATTTTTATTTATTTAATAATTATATTACCATCCATTATACATTAAAGTAATTTTTCAATATAATATGCCCTTTGTCCCCTAATCCAAGGACGAATGAGGATAATTTTGATGAAAAAAGTAAGAGTAAAATAATAAATTTACCTCTTACCGAATTCCTTGTTATTTAGGAACTCTTCTAAAGATTAGCAAAATACTATATTTGTTTCCATTAACTTTGGACTTTAGAGATAACACGAAGCTTTTATCATGTGAAAGTAAACACTGATTAAGGGTGTGTTAAATTATTAACACTTACACACTCTCTTAAGGGCGAAGTCCCGGGTTTGAATCCTCGCTTATATATATATATATATATATATATATATATATTAACACACCCTTTTCACCCGAAGTATGCTTTTTCTTATACTGCTAATTAACTTGCACGTTCTTTTGTTGGTTGGTAAATAGTAGAAATCATATACAAAATCAAGTTAGTATATAGTCTATAATTAGTTCTAACGTAATCATGAAATTTATAGTATTTGTGGTTAGATAGCATAATAATATTATTATAGTAGTAAAGAAAATAATTAAGTAATAAAAAACTAGAAAATCTCGGGGAAGAAAATATATTTAGGGAAAAAGAGTGTGAGGCGAAGTGAGAAAAAAAATTATTTTCATCGATCGGTTCAGACAGACCATTTAGAGTGTTAAACTCTTGTAGTTACATTCTTAAATCATTGACCTCGAAACCTTTAATTAAGCTGATATAATATCAAACTGCTAAGTTCTACCCCCGGTGGTTAATTTTCACTTTTATCCTCAAACAAACGGACAGTATTCCACGCCAAGTATTTGATGTAATCTTTAGCTTATAAAATGGGCTATTTTGTAATACCCATTATCGGTTGCAAAATAACTCATTCCATCCAATTAGATCTCTAGGACAAGCGGGCTGCCACAAGACCTAGATACCAAGCCCTACGCCTCTACCCATGAATTTGAATCCAAGTAAATAGGGCTGCAATGATTCGGATTTAATTTCAATTCTATCATACTTCCGATAAAAAGATTTAGTGAATCGTATCTGATCCGGCCCAAAACTGGCTCCGACCTCTGATGCGGACGAGGAGGTCGAAGATGGGTCCCTCAGTCAAGAATTTGTAAATGTGGGTCCTTTATCGACCTGACAGCCAGAAGC
>JBBMKE010000009.1:14086304-14099644 GCA_037834125.1 Lippia alba | reverse complement strand
AAAAAAAATAATACTAATTAATTTATAATAATAATAATAATAATAATCATTATTATTATTTAGATTTTTTTTTGTCACAAACGATATGAGCTACAATTAGATGCTAATATTGAGGAAAATTAGATGCTAATATCTTCTTCCTCGAGCTCGAAACCTTCCGGCGGATAATCCCACACACTCTTCTTCTCCCTCATCTCCGGTCCAAGCTTGGCCAACCGATCAGCAATCACATTCCTAGTCCGCTTAACATGCCTCAAACCGCATGTCGGAGGTTTCGCATAAGTTGGCGGCAATCCATCACAATATCGCCCAGCAGGTGGTCCTCAATATGGTCACTTTGCACAAGTTTAACTACGACCTCCGAGTCACATTCAATTTCAATTCTTTGATATCTCTGTTCCCAAGCCATAAGCACCCTTCACGTAGCCCTATGAACTTCGTCGTATTTATGTTTGTGTCGCCCAATTTCAAAGCAAAACCCGGCTGCCATTTACCCGTATCGTCTCGGATAATTCCTCCCGCAGTGACAGATTTGCTATGTTTGAACACGCTACCATTCATGTTGAGTTTATACCATCCCAGTTTGGGTTTTTTCCAAATGAAATTACAAATTTGAGCTACATTACCCGTACGAGCTGGCTTCAAATTATTTAGAATTGGATGGTAATTATATATTCTTTCTGAAATATTTCTCTTTTATACATATCTACTTAATAATTAAATAAAATTATAATAAAGAAATACTTTAGTGGTAATGCATTTATTATTTATAAAAAAATATGATTTAGTTATTTATTTTAAGTTATTTTAGTTTACAAAATTCCTAATATCATAAGTTATGTTGTTATTAATACCGTGCATCGCACGGGGTATACGCTAGTATAAGAATATATATAAATACGAAAGAGACAAAAAAGGAAATACAATCAATCAAATAAATACAGAATACAATTTGTCTCGAAGCTACCATAAAATTGAAGTCAATCTTTCTATAACTCTTGATATCCTCCAATAAATATTAGAGAAAAAATAATTTGTACGTCTTCTATACATCATTTCATGTTTTTATCCAAATTTTTAAATATTTTAGATTGCATATATACTTTGAAAATTTTCAAATTGTCATATGTACGGGAGAGGACTTTCATAGCTCCTTCTTCTTGCGTACACTTTTAATGCCTTAAGAGAGTTTTCAAATTCCTTTTTCTTCTTTGTCGTTTCAATTTTGAGCTCTTCTTTATAGTTTCCTTTTTGTTTTTGGTTGTCTTTTGTGTTGGTGACATTTTCGGCTGTAAAGGACCCTCATATTTATAGGTGTAGAAGAGATCATTATTGTCATAATTAACAATGGAAAATGTCATTTTAATTGGTCTTTTATTAATTTTAATTTGTAATATTTTCCATAAATAGCATATGTGATTTGGTAATGTGTCAAACATGATTTTTGACACATTTAAATATGTATTAAAATATTAATTAACTGACTATTTAGTTTAGGAACTTATTTAATTAAATCCTTAAAACTAAAATAAAATTTATAACTTTGATATTTAATATAATACTTAAATATAGTTTTCAAATTTCCTTTTTCTTCTTTGTCGTTTCAATTTTGAGCTCTTCTTTAAAGTTTGCTTTTTTGTTTTTGGTTGTCTTTTGAGTTAGTGACATTTTCGGTTTGTAAAGGACCCTTATATTTATAGGTGTAGAAGAGATCATTATTGTCATAATTAACAATGGAAAACGTCATTTTAATTGGTCTTTTATTAATTTTAATTTGTAATATTTTCCATAAATAGCATATGTGATTTGATAATGTGTCAAATATGATTTTTGACACATTTAAATATGTATTAAAATATTAATTAACTGACTATTTATTTTAGGAACTTATTTAATTAAATCCTTAAAATTAAAATAAAATTTATAATTTTGATATTTAATATATACTTAATTTAGACTTGACATATTTTTATTGAGAACAAATTTTAGCCTTCTTACATATGTTTCGGCCATCATACATTTAACATTTTAAGTTTTTAACTTAATAGAGGTCTCGTGTTTGAGCCTTTGGGTACGCAGTTACCGTACATTGATAAAGAAAACTTTACATTTTAGTAGTTTGATTTGACTCAATCCATATAAACAAAATATATATATATACTTTTTATGTAAATGGTTCTTTCACTAATTTTTTACCTGCAAAATAGACATTTCTACCCCCAGCATGTAACAATCGATTATATATATTAAAATTCCATATAAGTTTTTGTTACAATTGCATTATATTACCGTATATACTTGCTTAAATATTTCCATTTTATGGCATCAATATGGGAATATTGGTTGGATATGTATATATATATATATATATGTATATATAGAAGACCAAATAATATGCATACGAAATTACAGTTAACTCCTCTGCAACAGCCTCATCTCTTTGTGCTGCTGGATAATCACAGGCATGGCGGATCCATGCCTGCATTTTCTTAAATATTGACTGCACATTCATATCTTTACCTGTAAAAGTAGTTCAATCACTGATTAATATTTACTGGTATTAGTACTTAATACTACATAAATTAAAGGGTCTCGTTTTCATTCGACTTATTTAGTAGCTTTTCCAGCTAATGATGACGTGCTATGTTCGTTTTCTGAAAATATAGTCCTTCTAAATTGGTTTGATTGAAAAGAATCACGAAAAAAGATCTTAAGAGTTTATGGAATGTTAGTAATATGGTGAAATTAAAGGGGCTTACATAAGCTTTTGTACTGATCACATAATCTAGTTAGGTACGTAGTTAGGTTTTGTGCTTCAACAAGTTATTATTAAGAGTTAGCAGCAATGGCGGAGCCAAAGCCTATTCAGGGGTGCAATTGACCCCCTTCAAAATTTTTTTTATTATATAGATAAATAAATATTTTATATGTAATTTTATGAGATTTTTTATAATTGATCCCCTTCACCAAAGTTAAAATTAACACTAATGAGGTTCAATCACACCTAAACAAAATTTTACGAGATTTTTTTTAGTATTATACTTTGACCGACCCCCTAAAAAATGTTTCTGGTTCCGCCACTGGTTAGCAGATTATATGCTTTTGATTATCAAAATGGAAATTTCTCTTACATGAGTTTTTATGCTTAACTACTACCAAGCTGCCACTTTATTTTGAATTTTGGATTGGTCCTCAAATGTGTGAAAAAAAAAAAGGAGGTCCCAAATAGTATTAGGTGGGTTGGATGAGCTTATAAAGCTCATTAAAACACATTGCTTAAGATCTTTTAAAGAGTTCCAAGTGTTTAAGATTTTTTTTGATGAAAACAACTTATAAGCTCTTAAAATAAGCTCCTACACACTAAACTGCAAATTTGTATAGTTTATTAATGATAGAATTAAATTTACTTTTCTACACACTAAACTGCAAATTTGTAATGTTTCCACTTCTACTTCTACTTCTATATGTATGCATGTGTAATATCTGTAATTATACTCACCACTACACTTCACTTGTATTTCAGATATTTGCACGTAAATATTGTTAAATTGATAATATTAAGTTAGCTAGGAAGATTGTTTTCGAAAGTATTTACCTTGATTTATCTGTTGTTCCTGAGTTTTCTGGTGCAGGCGGGCTTAGTTGAAGCTGTATTGGTCCATCCAAAGTTGCATTGTAAGTAGACAAACCATTTCTCTTCCCATAAGCCTGAAAACCCATTAAATGTATAATTAGGTCAGCACCTTATAAGCAATATACAATTAATTAATTATATATATAATAGTGATCTTGATCAGTAAAATTATTATATATACCTTTTTATACAATTCCATATTTTCTTGCTCAATGAGGTTTACCTTCTTGTACAGTTCCACATTCTCTTGATGTATCAAATTTCCCTGAAAATTAATATCCAGATTAAGGAACAAGTTTCTGTGATTAAATAACTCGGTTAAGTCTTCTGAAAAAAATACCTTTCTATTAAGCTCTTGAATTTCTTCTGTTAATATCTTCTCCTACGAAGTCATCAAAACACCAGAAATTTATAATTATTATGTTTGGAAAATTATATCTGACTACCCTGCTAAATAGGGTAATTACAATGTAGTCCATCTTTATTCAAAATTTACAATTTAATCATTGAATGTTATGGATCGTTTGTGATCCCTCCATTCCGTTAGATTGGGTCTATCCTTCCATTAATTTAATTAATAAAATAACAAATTCATTTATGAAATATATATATTCCAACAAAACGATCACTATGTATACACATATAACAATAAGTCATTGGGAATCTAACAGAACCCTAACGAAATCGAGGGATTATAAACAGTTCATAATATTTAGAGATTAAATTGTAATTTTCAAATAAAGATGGATTCATTATAATTACCCTATCTAGCAGTGTGATTTTTCCTTATGTTATCATCTGCATAGAGATTCAAAATTAAGGATATTTGCATGATAAAGATAATTCAAAATTTCAGTACATGATCAATATTCCACATAATGGTTGGCATTTTTTTTTTTCATTACGACTAACATAATATATATATTCCCCCTCTGTCGCATAAAGATGATCCCACAATTTATTTCAAACCAATTGAGAAACGATATAATATATTTAATAAATAAAAAAGATACCTAAATTTCAATCATACCCCCAATTAACCACCATGTATGGGTGGTTAATTATTATGTTGGGGAACTGAAAATTATAAAAAAGAACAAAATTAAATGGAAGTATAGAAGAGAATTAAGTGCTTACTACAAGTTAAAGAGAGTGAAATGGACTATATTTTGTGAGAAATCAACATAAAGAAGTGATCATCCAAGTTTAAAAACAAAAACATATCCCATTCCATTAGGGTTCCAATTACTTCCAACCAATTTAAGTTCAAAATTGACCTTGTACGAGTACAATTTGAACTGCCAATTAGTGATCCTCATTCTCAATTGGAAAATATTTAAACAAATCATCCCAGAACCATCTTAAGAAACCACATGTGAGGGGACGTGATGATGCGAAAGTAGTATTTCCTTGTATATTATGTGCAGGGTTCGTAGGAATCCATAATAATCGTATTCGTATTGCAATACCAAGCAATTTTGTTGCTTTCCAATTACAAAAATATCCAAGATATACCCGACTTGATTATTAATTCTGACCTTTTTCATGCGGACGCTGCGTAAGCTCGTTTCCAGTTGGTTTTCTAACCTTTGTAGACCCTTCAAATCCAATCCATAAAGCTCTTCTCCCATCAATTTCCTGTCTTATATATGTATAATCAGTTACATATATTCCGTAGAATCTTGGCACTGTTTGAAGTTTATGTGATGAATGTGAGCAAGAACAGTTAATTACCGGTGATTTTCTTGCAATTCATGTAATTGCTGCCTCAATGTTGTTGCTTCCCTTTGCCAAAACTAGCAAGTGCATATGATAGTTACACAAATTTTGTTTACTTAAGGATAAAGTATAGAATCCTCTCAATAGTATAAGAGTACCTTTAATTGGGAAATTATGATCATATATATATCTATGATAACATATTATTTTGAAGGAAAAAAAGAATATGCATTGTTTTCAATGATAATCATACCTTTATCTCGGACACTGGGTTAAGCAGTCGCTGGTGTTCTTCTTTGGTTTTATTGTGACGCTCTATGACTGATTTCATGCTGGCAAATTAAGTTCAACAAAATAAAGATAAGCCAAGATGAAGTACCTGTTATATCATAGTATGTTTGTACATGTCTGTGACTACAAGAATCCGTTAATTGGAGTAAATACATAGAGATACATATAGCAATGGTTGATTGGTTTCTTACATCTACAGTACCTCCATATATCATAGATTGGATAGTTACAATTTTGTGCCCGTTCAGACGAAAACATTACAAACTTCACCACTACGAGTTCTAGAAATAACATATTACCTTATTACGTTAGGGTTTACGATTCATCCATGAGTGATATAACTATTTTATCTTTGATTTAACCATTAAAGAACAAATTATAACCAACATGTCAAAAATTTAAACAATAAGCTAAGTTTTAAAAACTAGTAAATCTAAGTTTTTTCGCAAAACAAAAGGAAATCAGTTTCTTCCTTTTTTGTCTAAATTATTAAATAACGCCATTGGTTCACTCCAAACTTCTCTTAAATCCTAAGAGGATGAGATTATTTGTAATTCTTCAAACTCATGAAGGTAAGATTTAAAATTCTTTCATCAAAATGGCTACAACCATCATAAGAGTTTAAAAATTAAAGAATATAAACTTGCTACAACCACCAACATGAGACCATTTAAAGAAACTTTCGTTGAGATGTACAGCAAACACGGTTTGGATTTCCTATTTTTTTTCGCTACATCTTCTATTTTATTCTTATACACACGCCATGTGCATTGATTGACAGTTGAGATAAAATAAGATAAATAATTGTGTTATAAAAAAATCAAAAGAATTTATCTTTTAATTAATCCTAATCATCCATCAATATACTTGGCGTGTGCAGGTAGATGAAACAGGATGTAGCAGAAAAATATAGCATAAAATCCAACGGGCAGAAACACACATCTTTGATCCGTACTATGCATGCATTATAGTTATGTAATTGTTTTGTATATGTAATAAGTAGCAGACTACTGTAACTTATTATAGTATATAGACACATGCATGCTAAAAGTTCACACCTATGATGCATGGATACGGACACGGCGACACGAACACGACACAACACGGATATGGCGACACGAATTTTTTTTTTTTGAATTTCCAACGTGAGGAGTGTCGGATACGGTGTCCGACACAACACGACACGGCAAAATGATATTTTTAGAAGTGTCGGTGTATTAGAGGTTCACACCTAGGCCATTGGAGAATTATTAGCTTATGTGCACGTAAGATGGGTGAGCTATCTTTCTAATGTTTCATAGAATTTCAAAACTTAAAGTCCATACATATTTACAGGCCCTCCACTTTATAAAAATTTATGGACAAACAAAAGAGGAAAAAACAAGTTGCCTCAAATTATATATGGTTATTTTTTAAAATTCTTATCTAAATTTTAACATGTTTTAAGTTGTAGACTTTAATTACTATTTCAGATTGTTAGGAAAGGTCGTTGTTGTGTTAATTTTTTGCCAGAAATTAGTAACATATTTACACAAAAACTGCATGAATGACAATCATAAAATTTTAACAATGTTCGAACACTTGAAACATTTCAAATTTTAAATAAATTATTATAGTTTGGGTAGCAACTTGTTTTCTTTTAAACAACTTGAAACATTTGCACATTGCCGTCAAACTTCTAAAATTGTGTGATTCGTGCCACCTCAATCTTTTCAATTTTGTATCCTTTCTCGCTAAAAGCAATTTCTGGCAAAAGGAATATCCCGTCCAAATAATTTATAGGGAAAATTACATTCAGATACTCTGAGGTTTACCTTAATTACAAATCGGTCCCTCTTTTTTTGATAATTATATATTAATCCCTAAAAATGTTGTTTCAATTACAAATCAATCCTTCTGTAGGGATTAATATGTAATTGAAACAGTATTTTTAAAAATTAATATGTAATTATCGAAAGAAGAGGGACTGATTTGTAATTAGAGCAAAACTCATGGTACCTGAATGTAATTTGCCCTAATTTATATATCAATGTACTTTCTCTAATGCCTGATGATGCCAGACTAGTATCACATTGAATAGTTGGGGAAATTATATTTACTATCTCTTAAGGTAGGGCCCCATCATTAGGTAAAATTACTAGGTAATGATATGGATGGAGATATGGTGTATCAAGAGAGATATCAAGATAGAGATGCAGAGTATCACATGGGATATCAAGAGCGAATAGGAATTGGATAAGTTCAATATTTAGTTTGAGATATGATTTATCTTATCTTATTTAATATTTCGTAGGATTTATATAATATTATTTAATATTTCCTAGGTCTAGGATATCTTTACTGTTAGTCACGTTAAACGTTTACAGTAAGGAGTTACAATTCTCAACCCTCTGAGTTCTCTTATATTCCCACGTTTACAGTAAGCAATAAACAGAGTTACAATTTTCAACCCTCTGAGTTGTCTTCTTTTCCCCCAGATTCACCGGCCGGTCGGCTCGTTATCGGATTATCCCCTTTCTTATCCCTTATTACAAGTTCGAGACTACCCTGAAGTCTCTATTCGATACGTTCCTTCAACGACCGTATCAGATAATCTTTTTTATTTGCCATAATGTGTAAAGCTTTCAAATATTATCCCCGTTGCAACCTTACGTGGAGTATTTTAGGAATTTTTAGCACATTTAATGTATATCAAGATACCAACGGACAGTTGGCTCAAGTGGAAAAGGACTTGAGTTTACTTAAGTAAGGTCTCGGATTCAAAACTTGTGCTTATCCCTTATTACGAGTTCGAGACTACTCTGAAGTCTCTATTCGATACGTTCCTTCAACGACCGTATCAAATAATCTTTTTTATTTGCCATAAATGTGTAAAGCTTTCAAATATTATCCCCGTTGCAACCTTACGTGAAGTATTTTTAGGAAATTTTAGCACATTTAATGTATATCAAGATACCAACGGACAGTTGGCTCAAGTGGAAAAAGGACTTGAGTTTACTTAAGCAAGGTCTCAGATTCGAAACTTGTAAATGTTAAAAACTACGTTAAGAGAGGTCCCCGTATAAAACGTCTTCAGTACCTCGTAAGATTAGTTCTTCAGTCAATTGGGTGGGAGGACACTCTGGAAGAACGACCCAAAATGTATACCAAGATTATGTTCAGGATTGTCAGTAATTTTTCAACCTAATGGATTAATTTGAAACTCCACCTTGCCTCAAGATAGTAATATGATTTGCCTTTATAAATTTGTGTGAATGAATGGACTTAGAGTCTAACTCGATACCAAAATTAACTCACGATGTTATTAACATCTATAAAACCTAGTTACAAAATTGAACATCTGCAGATTGAGATTGGAAGAAGGAACACTAGACCAAACTTACTCTTGATACATACCATGTTTTAGAATGGATTAACTGGACCTAACCAAAACCCTAAAGCTAGTTCATAAAGTGAGTCAATACACACTTTATGAGGGAGACCACATCATTAAAACCCCATTCCGGATATTTAACATATAGCGAACTAAAAGGAAATTATGGATCTTGATGTAGTTCTTGTGTTTTGTACTCGATGCCATGCAATGGTAATATTCATAATAGTCTGATCCTTAATTATTCATTAATTGTGCAGGAAAAATCCATGTAAAATCTCAAAAACCAGCAGCTTTTGAAGAGTGATTTCAAGACAAAATACTACTTCCACACACACATACACAAAATACGAAAAACACACACTAAAACACAATTAGCCATAATACTATTAGTGCATTTTTCCATTCAAATAATGAATTACCCGGTGTTGGAAAACTCATGGAGCTTCCCAGTGCTGGAAAATATGATTAAACCAACTTCTGCATCACAAAGAATTGCAAGCTCTTTAGCTTTCTTCAAGAGCCCATTTCTCCTCTTCGAGAAGGTCACCTGTCGGCTTGTCGCGTTATCAATTCTCTTGATCGCAATCTTCCCTCTCCCCATCTCCGATTCCCTCTTCAAAATTTCTAGGGTTTTTGATCTGATGACAAAATTTGAATACCACTTAATTAAACAAGCTAATTAACTAAAACTTGTGCATTAAGAATATGAATAATCAAGCAAGAAAAAAGGAATGGAGACTGATTACCTTTCTTGAGCTTGAAAATGAAGTCTGCAATGTTGATAGGCTGAGAGTCCTATTCTTGAGATGATACATGTAGAACAACGCTTCATGTCAAAGTCAAGCTCTTTCTACAGGCTAACGAATTGTTTATTGCGGGGAAAGAAGTGTGAATATTTCCAAAAGGTCGGGACTGAAAGTACAATATTGGAGAGATGGAGGACTCATCTGTCATTCTAGATAAAGAGAGTGGGTAGGGTACTTTTCAAGGCGCCGTCTCCATATTGGTTATTGACACGTGGGGAATCGTTATGTACTTATGAGTTTTGTCTCCTCAATATATCTAAATTGGGAAATAATTAACTATTTCCCATTTAAGAAAGTGTAAAAACCTTAAACTGACACAATAGACAGTACTTCGAGTTTTTAGGCATTTTCACGTGAATAAAAGGCTCAGGTAGTACGAAGAAGATGGGGTTTCTCTATTTTCTAAGTAATATATTTATATTATATAATAAATATATATGTATATATAGTTATATTATGTATTTGTAGATATATAAGTTAATGTTTGCTCGCCTTTCATCTCGAGCTTTACAAAATTAATGACAATCCGTACTTATAAATTAACTACACTGATTCCTTCTAAAAAGAATAAAATAAAATTAACTGCAGTGATAGATCCACTCTATTTATTGTAGTTAAGATTCTCGTATGCGTGGGTATAACACTAAGTTATAAAATTTTTTGACTAATTAATAGTTATATATTTAGAGATTTGAATATGAGATTACCATTCATTAATTTCTTTTAACTTTTTATAATTCAATCTCTTGTTACAATCCACCATTCATTTTCTTGTCGTTGGATTCATAAATGACATTGAGCTAAGTTACACTATTGACAGTAAACTAAATAATAATTAACAAAACTTTACATTTCCTAAAAAAAAACTTACACTAAAACAAATATTTTGTAGAACTTTATATCACATAGTTCTTTTTTTCAAAGTAAATGTGTAGAAATTTTGATCGCCATGCTTAATATCATTTATGCATATTTATGTCAATTAAATGGGTAATATATATTTCATTTTCTCCAAGTAGTTTCATTAACGCAAACCCCAAGTAAGCAAACGTGTTCTTCCTCTCTTAACAATCATAATTGTCTGTAGAACTTGATTTATTGGCTAAACCCACGTGAAGACGATTTGGTAACCAATAAGAATCTTTCTTACCTGCAACATTAATTAATTAGGGAATAAATTAGTTGGATTAAGAGAGCTCCAAAATCAAAGGGATGAGGCTAAAATATTAGACAGATGTCAATCATCAGGATTTATAGAGATTTCAAAGTTCAAGGTTTAAGGATATACTTATATTGAACTTGGACATCTTCTGTCGAGCTTTTCTAAAAATTAAGCTGTTTTAAAGTAGTTGATGTTAAAATAAGAGCAAAAGCACACGAAATATTATGCATATGCTTTTTCTATGGAATATGGGGAACTGTTTTTCTTTTCATAATTGTTGCGGTAAAAAATTGATCCAATCTCAGTTAGTCATATAAGATTTAAATATGATAAATAGTTCTGATCATATGAATATCAAAGAGCCCAACATTACATTAAGATATGTCAAGAATTCTAGTTTAGATAGGATGAGTCGAATCTCAATTAATTTTATAGCAATAAAATATGAAAAATCGTTTATAATAACGTGAATCTGAGCATTGAAGATGACATTCTAAGGTTGCAGCATTTGGTGTTACCGTAATCTTTAAGGATTGGATGTATCTTTAGGAAATATCTTGTTATACATACATTTCTCCATATTTTTAAGGGAGAATTACATCTGACTACCTTGTATTTAAGTCTAATTATAATTTAGTCCATGATTTTTTAAAAATTACAAATTAGTCTCTAACTTTTGAAAACTATTTGTGCTCCCTAAGGTTCCGTTATGTCATTCCAAACTACCCCTGATTTATTATTAAATTAAAGTCATAATTTGTAGTGATTTTGTTATTTTTGTAAATTATTTCGGGGATGATTTTGTAATTTTGGTCATATATTAGGGGCATAAGTGTACTTTTACAAATTCCGTTAAGGGACCTCATACCAAACAAGATTTATATGGATTAAAACGTAATTTCTCGATAATGATGGAATGCATTGTAATTAGGCTTAAATATAGTATAGTCAGATGTAATTTTTCCTATTTTTAAATATATTTTAGATTATTCTAGTATATTATTATATATTTTGTAAATCCTTTAAGAAGTTTAACACAAAGAAAATTTGATCATTTCATGGCTTCACGAGCCTAATTTTTTTTTTCCCCTCACAATATACTTTTGCTCTCTTTTATCTAATGGTTCAACCATCAACTGATCAACATCTGCCGCCAATTTTCATCCTTATTGGGCTGATTAAAGCATATAGGCCCCATTAGATGTAAGTTGGAAGTGAGTATAGAGCAACAAGAGTTGGAAGTAATATCCACTTCCATTATTTTTATCTGTGTTTCTGCTTCCTCCCATTTTGTAAAGTAGTCAATGACCACGATGATAAATCTTTTTTGCTGCGCTCCTCGCGGTATAGGTCCTACAAAGTCAATTCTCCACATCGCGGAGGAACATGAGGTACTCATTTTGTGTAAGTACTCCGTCGGTTGACGTAGTGCTGATTCGTGCATCTGGCAAGCCTTGCATCTATGTGCAAATTTAGTCATAAGTCTGCAAATATACCCAACAAAGGTCTTCCTAGTATATCATTGTAAGATGAGGACTCATCTACCATCAAGAATTATATCTTCCTATTCTTCATGTAGTTTTCTTTTTCCAAAGCTAAAGGCAAGGAGACTTGTCCCATAGGTTCGACAACTTCTCCTCTGAGACCATAAAACAATGTGTTGACCTACTCCACCTATACAGGACCAATGTCCATTTCTAGAAAGGCATTGAGGAATATGCCATTTACTGAGCTTCTACTATCTATAAAGGCACGTGATACTTGATGGTGAGCGATGACTGCTATGATTACTAGGACATTGTTGTGTGGGGTTTGAATTCCTTGTAGGTCTTCTGGTCTGAATAGTATAGCAGTTCTAGATGGCACTTGTACTTGTATGACCTCCTCGTCTATTTGCCTCCGAGCATGCATTTTTCTGGCAGTGTGTTAGCCCCCATCAGTTAGTCCTCCCAAAATAATTTGTAGGGAATATTGCAAATATGGTATAGTGTTAGGAAGTATTTTTGCTAATGATTCTCGATATTATTTCTTTGTCTAACCTTCTATTGGAGCCTCGGGTTAATTGGAGGAATCAAGGAAAAGATTTCTCACAAATCACGTGATTATATTGACAGGAGCAATCAGTGCTCCAACGGACTCTTCCATAATCATCCCATTGGATTGCTATTTAAACGAAGGAGACCGCACTTCTCAAGATGAGCTTTTTACATATCTTAAGAGTTTAGATAAAGGTTTTTGAGAGCTCTGTAAGATTGTGAGAAAAGTGTAAGAAACTGATGTTAGGAATAGTGCCCTAGAAAGCCGATTGTAATATCCGCTTTGGACTTTTCCTTATGTAATCACAGACAATCT
>JBBMKE010000009.1:14025902-14036955 GCA_037834125.1 Lippia alba | reverse complement strand
ATGATTAATTTCCAGTGAAGGGGGTCCTGACCCTTTTCAGTTATACTTTGTTGAGACTGAAAATGAGGTTGAGAACATAATGAAGGTATTAAAGAATTCAAGTTTATCTTAAGGTACGGTTAAGAAACTAATAAAATTTTTGGAGGTAAATCCCTATGCAAACGTCTTTAGAAGATTAAAAGATTATTCTTCCATGGAAGATGTTCAACTTCATATCTCAAAAGATATATGTTAGATTAGATCAAAGAGTTTATAATTGTCCAACTGCCGATCAAGTTGCTGCCATATGGGTTGAAGGGAATAATGTTAATGTACCTTATGAATGAGATATTATAGTTCATGCACACTCCGGACGAAGACACCGAATAGAGCATTATTATGGATGTTATGACCCTTTGCAATATTCATTACTTTTTCCAAAAGGAGAGAGCGGATGACATCAAAATATTAAAAAAATTACCTACTAAGGAAATTCAACCGACCATAATTTGTGATATTCTTCCGTTTAATTTTTTAGTGCAAGAGGATAATAATGCATCAATTGTGTCTAGATTTCTTCTGACGGTCCTATTATTACGGAGGAACCAAATAGTATGTGAAAGTAATGCAAATATGATACAATACCTATTAATTTTATGTATATGTCTAAATGTCTATTAATTTTATGTATGTCTAAATGTATATTCTTGTGACTTCTTATCTCATAGAATTGTATAACTATTTTTGGAAAAATATATTTTTCAGTAACAGATCTCATCAATAACAATGTCACTCGGAGACTACATTTTTTCAAAAAATATGAAGTCCTTTCATAAGAACAAGAAGGTATGTATGCGTTGATCTTATTATGTTTTACTTATTGTACAAGCTAAATGAAGAAGTCAAAATTTTCAAAAAGTAAACACTAAGTTACCTAGAAAACTTTTCCTTGACAACCCGGACTAATGTAATAGAGTAGTAAGTTTTTGCAAACTCATATTTTTATTTGTCTAAGCAAATTCGGCCTACATCAACTAAAAATAATTACCAATAGAAATGAATAGGTATACATCAAGATTCACCGCTAAGAAAATGCCGAACTACCTACCATTAATTATTTAAGTGATGAAAATGTGAAATGGCCTATTATCACCTAGGAAAACATCCAACTAATATTAACGTTCATGTAAATTTGCAAAATGAACAAAATAGAAATAAAATTATCAAAAATAGGACGAAATAAATATATTTTATCAAATTTAGAAAATTAATAATGATCATGTTGTAATTACATGTTTTATTTACTATTTGTAGGTGTGTCCACTAATTTGTAAGTGTGTCCAAACAAATGGATAAAATGTCTCTTGTCGTGAGTATAGTTGTTACAGGTTGCAGATTAGAAATCCAAGACAATCTAGATTATTGTTTGTGGGGAGATTGTTACACAATATGCAGTAGATATGTACATAAAGTTAGAAACAACAAGATTAGATTTTTATCGCCGAAATCAATCAAATATAAGAGCTGAATTATCTAAGAAATTATGAATAGTGTACTAAAAGGAGAGACGAGAGGAAGTGAAGTCGGGAAAAGAATTGTTCTCCCTACATCATTTATTGGAGGTCCAAGAGATATGCGACGCAGATATTTAGATGCGTAGACATTAGTGCAATAATTTGGAAAACCAGATATTTTCATCACAATGACTTGTAATCCAGAATGGAAGGAGATACAAGAAAATTTGTATCGTGGTCAACGAGCACAAGATCGTCCAGATTTGACATCAAGAGTTTTTCGAGGAAAGTTACAAGATTTGAAAGATCAAATTATTCAAGAAGGAGATATTTGGAAATGTTATTGCACATGTTCATGTAATTGAGTTTCAAAAGAGAGGATTGCCACATGCTCATATTTTGATAATTTTGAAATCAGAATATAAGATTACCACACCGGATCAATTCGATCAATTTGTTTGTGCCGAACTTCCTGATCAAGAAAAGAATCCCGAACTTTTTGAATTAGTTATAAAACGCATGATGCATGGACCATGTGGATCAAAGAACTTGAATAATTCTTGCATGATTGATGGAAAATGTAAATATCATTATCCACGTCCATATTGTGAAAGCACAATACAAGGTAAAGAAGGATATCCAATCTATAGAAGGAGAAGAACTGGTGTGATGGTTCAAGTACGTAAAGCATAACTTGACAACCAGTGGGTGGTACCTTATAATCCATATCTCTTATTAAGGTATAATTGCCACATTAACATTGAGATCTGCTCTGGAGTGACAGCTGTGAAATATCTTTACAAGTATATTTATAAAGGGCATTACAAAGTGGCAATCAATATCACACATAGTGATGAACAAAACCCAGTAGATGAGATTAAACAATTTCAAGATGCTAGGTGGGTCTCAGCTCAAAAAGCAATATGGAGAATTTTTTAATTCAATTTGAATGAGATTGATCCTCCAGTTATCAATTTAGACCTACATCCAAATCAGCAATGCGTGACTTACTGGTCAAATCAAAACATAAAAGACATTTTGACTTGGGATCATTGCTCCAAAACAATGCTCACTGAATACTTTTCTATGTGCTCAAAAAGTGAAAAGGCAAGAAAATATCTTTATAGAAAATTTCTGGAGCATTACGTATGGGACAAACAAGGTAAGTGCTGGAGAGAAAGACAAAGTAAGAATGTGATTGGACGTGTAAATAGTGCAAATCCTATTGAGGGAGAAAGATATTATCTCAGGTTACTTCTGAACCATATTAGAGGACCAAAATCTTTCCAAGATTTACTAACAGTTGATGGAGTACTGGGTTCGAACTTTAAAGAAGCAGCACAAAGAAGATGATTACTCGAATCTGATCAAAGCATTATCGAATGTTTGAATGAAGCTATCACTTTTCAAATGCCAAAATAACTTCAAAGGTTATTTGCAATTATATTGATATATTGCGAACCAATAGATGTGATACTTCTTTGGGATTCATATTTTGAACCAATGTCAGAGGATTTTAGAAGAGAAATTAGAAGCTCAATAGAAATGCAAATTGCTATAACTTTAAAAAGTTTAAAACTTTTTTCGGAGAGTATGGGAAAAAGCATATTGTTCTATGACCTTCCCAACATTCCAATTGATATCGATGATATACGGGATGATTTTCCACGAGAAATACAAGATGAGATGTCAATAGAAGTACCTCTTGATGATTACGAGGCAAAAACGAAGTTGAATCCAGATCAACATGATGCTTTCTCGAAGATCTTAGATTGTATAAATGAAGGAAATGAAGGAATTTTTTTTTGACGAACCAGGTGGAACTGAAAAGACATTCTTATATCGTACATTGTTAGCTCATATCAGATACAGAAATCAAACAGCAATCGCAACTACAACATCTGGAGTAACTGCTGCTATAATGCCAGGTGGGAGAACAACACATTCACGTTTAAAATAACAATATATGCAAATGATTCAAGTCAGTGTGATATTTCTAAGCAATCTGGCGCTGTAGAGCTATTACATAAAGCGCAACTACTAATATGGGATGAGGCGCCAATAGCACATCAATAGGCTATAGAGAATGTTGATAGATTACTTCAGGATATAATGGGAAATGAAAAGTATTTCGGTGGAAAAGTAATGGTATTTGGGGGAGTTTTTAGACAAGTACTACCTGTTGTCTCAAGGGGAACGATCTCCCAAACTATTTCTGCAAGTTTGGTGAAATCATATTTGTGGGTAAAATGCGAAAATTAACCTTGTCAAAAAAATATGAGAGCTAAGAAGGATCTCATTTTTAGTGAGTTTTTACTTAGAATTGGAAATGGTGATGAACCAACTGATGTTAAAGGCAATATTGAGGTTCCAAAAGAAATGATTATTAAGTATGAGAATGAAGAAGACTCGATACAAGATCTCATTGAATCAATTTTTCCTTCAATGAAAAAATTCAGCTGAATATATAATAAATTATTTTATTTATTAATATATTTGAAAGTTATAAACTATTACTTACGATTAAAAGTTAGAACTATTTGGGCAAATTTATATTATACACTTTAAATATTTTATTTTATGAAATAACATAGTTTCAAATACTTTTACCGTTTATTTATTTAGATGTTTCACTACTTAGAAATTCTACTTATTATACATAATTTGAAAGATATATCTCATATACTTTTCAAAATCAAAATGGTTCATCAAAAATATTATTATATTTATTTAATCAAACTAGATATTTTTAATATCCTAATTTTATCAATAAATATAATTGCTAAATTTATTTAAATAATTTAAATGAAAAACGTACAATGCACATTCACATCATTAGTAAAAAAAAAAGATATATTCCCTAATGGTGAAGTCTTATTAATATTCAGCTGTGTTTATTTATATTATCATTACAGCTAAACTCCAAACAAAAACATTGAAAACAGATATTTTTCTATTAATAATGATTTCTAATTTCCTATGCAGTTTCCTATGCAGTTGAGGGATCGATAATCGAGGCAAAAAAAGCCATTCTTTTTACTATAATTTGTATTAGAAAGTTTGTCATCATTTGCTGAGTTTGACAGCAGAATTGAGGCTCAATGTGTTGCAGCCACATCTTCTTTTTCAGCTGATATATTCACGTGATTACTGCTATATATACATATAATAAATATGTTAATTTAAAATTTTCTAGTAGGTTAGGCTACGATGAATAGTTAGACTAAGAAAGTATTTTATATAGGGATTTTAATTAATTGTTAACCCAAGCAACTCCCTCCCGATAAAACACACAACTAATATCTTTAAAGACTTAAATTGTAGCGTTTTTATAGGAAAGTTTGTGAACTATAGTGAATCACGTACCTTCACAGAGATATTGGAATTGAAATCCAGTTATCTATTCGATTCAATTGCGGTAATTAGACAACCCTCATTTCGTAGCTTTTTTTTTTAATCAAGAAAGAATAAAATCTCTTAAAATCAATTGTCATGTAGTTCGAAATCGATTAAATGTAGGATTCATTTCTACTGCACATACGTGCCTAACAAAGGAGCAAATGAGCAAATTGCAGGCACTTTTACCAAGCTTTTGTCTCTATCACTGTTCTAATATTTATGCCCCAAGATGGGATTGGTAGGCCTTACCAACCTCCACCTTGAGATGGGGATGTATGTGTACAATGTACATATAAAGAGAGGGATGCATACTTTATGTACCTAGTTAATACTTATACTGCATGATCTTACGAGTTACAGTACGAACTTTTCACTAGTTCAATTTCTCAAAAACAAATTACCTTCATAAAAATTTAGTTGAAAAAAAAGGTTAAGTCACCTAAAGAAGTAATTAAAGAACGGTCTAGGTGAATTTACTGTGTACGATTTCCAACATTATGTAAACGGAAACACATACAAAACATAAATAAACTAATGCCTGCCGGAATAATAATATCTAGAATTTATAATTTTAATTTAACAGTAGTTTGATATTATGTTTAAATTTAATTAAATTAACGTATTCGATTAAAATTATAATTCTCAATAATAGATGGAGGATTCCTCAATAGTTCGACTCTATCCTAACCTCAAAATAAATTATCATTATTAATTAAAGAAAAAGTATATCCAAACAAGAAAAAAGTGATTAAAGTCCAATAGAATTACCCTGGCAGGGACAGGGGTAAAAACTAGGTTTTTTTTCTAATTTTGGTGCCTTTTTTTCAATATATTGTATTTTTGGTGTAATTTTTTGGTGTATTGCAACTTTGGGGTTTTTCGCTTTTTGTAAAAGCGGAATCACTGTACAAATAGCGATTCCGCATTTGGAAAAAGCGGAATCACTGTAGCTAATAGTGATTCCGTTATGAGTATGTTCATAGCAATCATAATTTTTTTTGTTAAACTTGCTTCGAAATTACTATTTACTACAGTGATTCCGCTTTTCCCAAAAGCGGAATCACAAAAATAAAAGATACAACAAAACAGACACTAATTTTAGAAATTTACCTAAAAACTACGTTAAAAAAGAAAAGCATAATATTCCACTCTAATCTTACGCCTCTAGGTGTTATAATATACTGTTATATTATACACACTAGATCTCAATCTTAGGTTATCTTCAATTAATCATGATGCCTTCATTACTGTCACTTTTGCATCAGTATATTAAACTCACCAATAATAATAACTCTCTCCCTCCCTCACTTTTACATCACTATTACCTCTTTTTCTCTCTCTTTATTCAAATCTTCTTGAATCAATATATATATATACAGTTTACCTTCTTCAAGTTCTCTCTCGAAAGAGAAATGGAACTCACGCAGCAAAGTCTATTAGAGGAGTTAATTTCACCTCCAAAGATAGATAATTGTACCCTTTTTCCCAGTGAATTCTTCTCTAATTCCTGGGGTTTCACCCCGTTCGATCAAAACACCACAGATTCACATTTTCCACTCACAAATCCTTCATTTTCAGACCTCATTTCACCGCCGGAATCGATTAGCAGCATTAACAGTTTTCACAGCCCATATCTGCAGTCCTTTCTTGATGATCATACCTTAAGTTTATCAGAATTCAGTTCATTCTGCGACATTGGTGATCATATTCCAGCTGTGGCGCCAGTGGTTGAAGCAGATCAGTACGTTGCTAAGCTGGAAAATACGGAATTTGGGTTTCTTGATGATGCTGTAAACTGTTTCTTGATTCGTGAAAGTGATGTGAAGGTTGATGCGGGAGATAATAATTTGGAAATTGTTGTCAATAATAATGACAATATTAATAATGGCAATAATAATGATAGTAATGTAGGGTTTTGTGGAGAGAAAAAGAGTAAAATGAAGAAGGCAAATGGGCAGCCGTCGAAGAATTTGATGGCGGAAAGAAGACGAAGGAAGAGACTGAATGATCGACTCTCGATGCTTAGAGCAATTGTCCCCAAAATTAGCAAGGTATGTAATTAACTAATTATCATTAATGAATTTATAATTAGCAGTATGAATTTAATTTAGAAAAATTATAAGCTTGTTTCTAATAAAAAAAAGTAGCATTTCTAATACATGACTTTCTCTTTTGAATTTTTTAGATAAATGCGATAATACACTATTGGTGTATGATTAATAATGATATGGAAATTTTCTCTTTTAGGAACAATATTTTTTTTAAAAAATTTTATCGCTAATAATATTTGTTAGTAAATCAATATTTTTCTTTTTATAGTACATCTCGGTATGGGGATAAAATATAGAGTTTAAATTTATATTCATTTGTTTTGACGTTATTATTTATTATTGGAGAAATAGTTTATGAAGTGACCCTGACTGAATTTTTTTTTAATATTTTAATAATGAAAAAAAATATTATTATTATCAGATGGACAGAACATCAATCCTTGGAGATGCAATAGATTACATGAAAGAGCTTCTTGATAAAATTCAAAAATTACGCGAAGAAGACGAGGATGAAAATGAGCAGGAATTTAGTTTAATCGGGAATTATTCCAAGGAGCTCAAGGCAAATGAAATGCTAGTAAGAAACCCTCCAAAGGTATGGCTTTAAGTTTAATCAATTGTTTTTTTCATCAAACTATTGTCGTATATTTCCATCATTTATCCAAATTTGAGAATTTCGAATTATGATTTTGGTTACAAAGTAATTTTAAATTATCGAGTCAGTTTTTTTTTTATCTTTTAACGTGTTTGTATAATTCGTTGATCAGTGTAGTTGACAATTAATGCAAGGGTTTAGACCAAAATAAATATGTAATCTTATGTTAGAATAAACTTATTCTTTGATGTTTGAATTTCAGTTTAATGTAGAACGAAGAAATGACGACACTCACGTTGAAGTATGTTGCACAACTAAGCCTGGACTATTGATCTCAACACTTAGCACATTGGACGCTTTAGGCCTTGATATTCGGCAATGTGTTATCAGTTGTTTCAATGATTTTACCTTGCAGGCTACATGTTATGAGGTAATTCGCACCGATTTATTAGCTCAAAAATCTCGATTTTGGTATAATAACTTTTTTTTAAACTCGATTAGTATGTAATTGTTCTCATAGTGATATTATAAGTTCTAATTTTCATATAATATTGAACGGTTCGTAGTTCGTGAATATGTGAAAATTGATATAAGTTGAAATTTAAGATGTTCGAGAAATAAAATGAGTGTTAATAAAATTGAATAAATAATAGAATATTGTACCAAAAGTGATATTAATCCGTGGCTAAATAAGATAATAATTAATTAAATTTGAGGATACTATAGTGAAACTTAATTTTAACTCAATTAATTATTTATTTATTTTCTTTCCGCAGGCAGCAGAGCATGGACGAATTGTGAATTCTGAGGATGTAAGACAAGCATTGTTCAGAAATGCAGGTTATGGAGGGAGATGCCTATAGATATAATAATTAATTATTTATGATGGTAAAATAAAATAAAGTTATATAACTTTATTAATAATAATTGTTGCTTTGGATGTTAGTTTTGATTCATTTATTTTCTTTCTCCTTATATATTGGGTGGTATAATATGATAGATCCTAAAATATCTTTGAGGTGTACGAAAGAAATCAGCGAGACAGCAACTTCTTAGAGCTAGCTATTTTTTACAATAAAGTTGAAGAAAGAGACAAATAAAATGTAATTCAGAAATATGACATTTCAAGGCAAACAACTTATTAATCATATCGCGATGATTATGCTCATAGGCCCATTTGAAAGTTACATATTTATGTGTGAGGAGAGTCTATAATTAATCAATAATATATATATTATATTAGATATAACCAAATTTTGTTCGAATTATGAAAATAATTAAAAATGTGAATTTTTTGTTATAATGTGTAGAACACTTTAGAAAAAAATTAATGTATTTTATTTTTATGCAAATAAAAATTAGTGTAATGTATCTTATTGTATAGATAATATACCATATAATTAATATTAGATAGATAAAGAATATCATATATCAAGTAGTTAATTCTAATCAAAACCTAATTCTGTCAAATTAATATTACAAAAAAATTCTAATTTTTAATACATATTATTTTAATAAAATATTGTGAATTCAAATTTTAATTTCGAATATAAAAGATTTAATATCTTTTTGATTCAACTGTGTATTTTTTAACTTACCTATAAGTTTAATTACTACCCTCATCAACAGTGGATATTATAATCCCAAAATAAATTTTTAATTTTTTTTAATAAGAGAGCAAATTAATATTTGTACGTGAAAACTTTAATTTGAAAATAAAAATGATGGGAGATAATTTTTTAAGTTATTATTATTACATTTTTAATATAATGAGACCTAGGATTTTTCAGCCTTATATAGTTATGTCGGGATGATGATTATTGGCATATTATGGTGTCGCTTCAAGCGACTTTCACAACGCCATAAATTTCCTTATTTGCGCAAAACGTTACAAATTCTATCTGTATGTAAAATCAGTGTCTGAAACCTTGCTCAGATGTTTGTCTATAGTTGGATTAATATAATGTTTTTCTTGGATCATATAAAAGCGTAGATTAATAATGTTATGACCTATTTTTTAAAACCCGGACCGGACGTCGAACCGGAGCTTTTACTGGTTACTGGTTTTACTGGTTCGATCGGTCGGACCACTGGTCGAACAGGTATGACGTCATAATTATGTAATAATTATATTTAATATTATAAATATTAATTATACATATTTATATGAATATTAACTAAAAATAATCAAATAGATTAAATAATATAAAAAATAGATATAATTTTAAATTATTTTCAACTACATATTAACTTTTAAATAATATTTCTAATAATAAAAGTTCAAACTATAAATCACAAACATAGATAAAATATCTAACTAAATAGTAAAATAATCAACATCAAGTCATGAACAAAATTAATAATATAGATAAAAAATTAATTTAACAAATATCATATTTTTATTGTGAGAAAGAAATCTTACATACATTTATATTTTTATAAATATGTATTATAATAAAGAAAAGATTTCAAATTATTATACCTATGTTTAAATTGAATTCTTATAGTGTATTATAATATATCATAATTAATGTTCTTTCAAACCTTAATTTGGTGAAGTTTATTATTTTTGAAGTTATATAAAATCGGTTAGCCTAAATGGTTTCAGTGGCGCTCTTTTAATATTGATGTTGTGGGTTCGAACCCCACACCGGCACAATAAAAATTATTCTTACAAAATTTCGGAAAAAAAAGGAAAAAACAACCGAAAAAATTGAAAAACCGGCCCAAACGGTCCGGGTCGACAATTTTACCGGTTTTCGACCGGTTCTTACCGGTCAGCAGTGGTCCGATTGGTGATTGGTTTTAGGGGCCTACTCGGTCCGGGCTTTAAAACATAGGTTAGGACCCTACACAAACTTGCATGTCAACGAAATATGCCTACCTGCTTTCAAATAATTCTAATTGATAATGACTTTTTATGAAAGTATCATTGAATAAATGTCATGTTATATCATATTATGTCAAATATCTTAAAGATAATCATTTTAAATAAATTCTATTATAATATGTATTATCATATTATATTTGTATCCTAATTTTTCCTTATACTTCTACGAATTAAAAAATAGATATGTATGATTCCAAAATAGATATTGATATGTGTGAACACGCATTATAAACGACCATTATTCCGGCCAAAGCCCAAGTCACAATGGCCTTATTCAATTTTTAAGCATAAGACACTTATTAACTCTGTTAGTTAGGATGAGATGGAATACATCATACATGAGAAATTAGATTAGTCGTGAGATGTGATGGTGGACTGATCATTTCATTAAAATATATAATGAATAATTAACCTTTTATTGAATATAATTTCGGGTCTTGCATCAATCCAAAATTTGTAAAAATATTAATAAACACATATTTAAGTGAGATATTAATCTAACCATCCTTAATCCTATGAAGTAAATATGTTATTAAAGTTCGAACAAGCTCATCTTTCTATATTGAGGTCATTTGTAGCTCAAGATTAATCCGTGTGTCATTGTTGATGTATGTTTTACATTAAC
>JBBMKE010000009.1:13988107-13999554 GCA_037834125.1 Lippia alba | reverse complement strand
TCTAAATCGTGATATTGCGTATATGCTGCCCAGATTGGGGAGTAAAGTGAAAATTTGAAACTCAATTGGGGAGTGAATTCAAAAAAATTTTGACCTGGGGAGTGAATTAAAAATTGAGTCCACATTTGGGGATTTTTTTGTAATTTCCCCTTAGAAAAAACTATATCATTTTTTATTCTATATTTATGTTTTGTTCTACCTTTTCTTCTCTACTTTATGGTTCATTTACTAACTTTTATTTTCTATTGTTAATCTTTGCATTCTCTTTCTTTTGTGCCTTTTGTTTTGTTTTTGTAAAATTTGTATTTTTTTAATTGTTATTTTTAAAATTTTCTATTATTTTCTATATTTTTCTTGATTTTTGAATTATGAATTTCTTTAGTATTTTCTCGTAAATTTTTTTTTTAAATTAGGGGAATATTAATAAGTATCCCATTTCTAAATTAAGTTCACTCTCAAATTAAATCAACACAGGTTGTATCTGCGCATGCCAAAGACAGGCCTATAATCTTTTCAAGCTTTCAACCTGACGCTGTTTTGTTACTCAGGAAGCGGCAAACTGCCTATCCGGTACGTAATTAATTTAATTTCATAGGAATAATTAATCACAATATCTTGTTTAATTTGGCTATATATATTATTAGGTATTTTTCCTGACAAATGGAGGGTCAGAAATATACCCTGATGTGAGAAGAAATTCAATGGAAGAAGCACTAAAGCTGTGCTTGGAGGGAGGATTACAGGGAATTGTTTCAGAGGTTAAAGCTGTATTGAACAATCCATCAGCTGTCAAGAAAATTCAAAACACCAATCTTTCACTCTTCACTTACGGACAACTCAAGTAAGTCTTTCGCTCTGTGTTTATTAGGATAATTACGAATAACCTCCTGAGTTTTAATCGGTCAATGAAAAAAAAGTTCATAATAGAAAAATTAAAAAAAATATCTTGATCAAGGTGTGATGCTGCACGACTGTACGTCTGACCCCTCAAAAAAGGGCGAGAATGAAAGCCGATTGAGGCAAGCTCACCGGAGCTTAGGAAAACACGTGATCAGCTCGAGCAAACTACAGATAAATTAAGAAGATAGGTTAAGCATATTAGGAGGAGAAAATGGCGCAATTTTGGAATACCATCTGATCTTTTAACAATTTTGGTACAAACCATTTTCTTGGTGAAAAATGTATGACACAATTTTAAAAATTTGCAATTATTTAATGCAACTTTCCACCTATGAGAATTTTTTTTCGTGATTCCATTAAACTTGAGGAGGAGGGTATTCGTAATTATCTCTAAGTTGTATTGTGTTGATTATAATATTTGATTATGTACGTACATACATAAATACATGCATGCATGCAGTAATGTGGGTGAAGTGGTGCGCATGCAATATCTATTGGGCGTTGAAGGAGTCATTGTAGATTTTGTGAAGGAGATGACTGAGGTAGTTGCACAATGTACAAACATAGCAGCAAATGCGGTGGAAGACCAGAACTTGGCTGAAAAAGTACAAAAGATTATTGGATAGAATTCATCTAATTAATATGTGTATCATTTTTGTTTTTACCCAGTTTATTGCTAACCACACTAATCTCTAACTTTGTACTAATCATAAAAATTACATGTATTATAAACGATTAATCAAGTGATGATATTAATGTGTAATTTTAAACATCCATTATATGTTGGGATGAAGTTAGGAATATTTATTCCGTTGCAAGAGGGAAAAATCATGACCTTTTGTGTAATATGCATTGCAAAATTTTGTGCAACGGAAAGGTGAAAAAAGAAAAGAAAAGAAAAGATTACTTGAGTTTTTTTTTTTTTTATTTTGGAGGGGAGGGGGGACCAGTTAAAAGGACCATGAGGAACGAACAAAAAATCCAGCGAAAGCAAACAAAACATCAATCAGGGAAACCATATGTTCGTAGAAATAGTGAAGTAAGAACAATCTCAAGCTAAAGGAATTGTTAAAAAGAGTCTCATTCGAGGACGTGTCAGCCCAGCTCCATTTACGGCAACCAAATTAATAGTTAAGTCTCAAACTACGATAATCGAGTCAACCACTATATAAATGGCAATATTCAGACTAGCATAGATAAATAGTTTATTTTCTATTCGGACTGACATTGAAAAATTACTACTTAAAACCTAATTTGAAACTAACTATAGATGAACAACCTATATTTCAAAAGAATGCACCAATATACAAAGGTTGGTTCGTTTGCTTCGTGATAATATTCTCGCAATTTCTGTGAGGTTTGCACAACAACAAAATGCATAATGAGGCGAAGAAATTTATTCTCAAGCTTTTTACCTCGTTAATTGCTAATCGAGTCTAAGTCGAAGTCATATTTAGAGAACCAATAGAAGTCAAAACTTGAACCCGTAATCGAATCAACTGAAGTGAAAAAAGATTAAAATTGAACCTTAAAATAAAAAATTTCGAGGAACCTAAAATTGAATCCTTATTAGTAAGTCGTCTCTCTCACCTACAATATCGTGTCTATACATTCTCTCTCGTGGTCACTAGAAGACTAAATAAATGGTGTCAAACACGTTTCAAGTGGTCTCAACCTACGTAGCCATATAGAATACACAACAATCTCATATCTAGTGTCAAAGTGTTGTCGGTTGGTAGAGGTAATAGAGTATTGGTTGTACAAAGTAACCATATTTGTCATTTACAATAGCAATTTTGAGACCTCGAGGTGGGGTCCCTTGTGCCTTTAGTTGAAGTACAGTCGTCAATTCAATCTATCTTGATGGAATTTTTCTTTTTATTGAATAGTATAGAAGTTTTCTAGTAGGTAGCGACAAGACTAGTAGTATCGACAAAAGGTTACATCAATAGCTGAAACTTTTTTTCTGGTAAGGTACGCTTGGAATCAGAAATTCTATTTTTCCCAATCTGTCACTTGCTTGTCCCTCTCTCATAAAAATGATCTGTCACTTGCTTATCCCTCGACATTTGGTTTTTTTCTTAAAGTTTGGCCTCCTCCACATGTCAATTGTTTGAACCTCTAGATGAAAAATACTCACGCCGGGTTGCCCGTATGTCCACTCGAGGGGCTCCTATGCAAAGGTTCCTTCTCGAGTGTTGCCCGTGCGCTGAGTCAACGGACCCTTAGTCCCCTCGGCTCTTTTTTATGTGTTTATGCTCGACTTTAAGACTCCTGGTCGACTTTTGCGTTAGGTCAACTTTTGGGCAAACAACAATGGTCCACCATTGTTCTTCTAGGCAGCACTTCTAACATATGGGAAAACTACATCAGTTCTTCATCCCATATGGCCTTGGGTTTTTTTTTTTTTTTAAACATACGCATACTCAAGCGGGGATTCGAACCCGGGATCTCGCCCTTAGAAATGAATCCAATTACCGCTTGGACCAACCCCTATTAACTACTTTTCCCATCTGGCCTTGGGTGATATAATAACACGTCTTAGATGAAATTATACCACGCCACATAACATATTACATTGAATTTTATATTAATTGATTTATATTTATATGTATAAATAATATATGTACATAAAATCTAGGGTTAACTACAGAAACCCTCGTCCTTTGGGCTTAGGGCGGGTTGCCTCCCATCCTTTCATTTTGGACGGTTTGTCCTCTAACCATTCAAAATTATTGCACTTAATTCCTTTTCAACGTTTCTGGAAGAATATTCCGATCAAGTTGAATTTGACTATCGATTTCTCCTCCGACATGCCGACCCAAGAGTCAAGACAACTACCATCGTGTTCCTCTCCCCTAGAAGAACAAAATTCATATCCCATTCGACCGTATTGGTCGTCGGAAGAGTTGGAATTTACATGCAAAGCTTTATCGGTCGTTCGTCATCTTTGACCGATGATTTCTTATTCGTTGGTTGTCGGATTTTGACTTTGAGACTACTGTTTTGTTCTTTGTATCGAGGCTTCGATTTGATGTATAATATCAATGATTTGAAATTTGATTTGTACAAATTTAACCGTATAAATAAACAGCCAAAAGAATTGAACGAAATATTCCCTAAAATTTCTCTGGAAAGGGGTTAAGTGCAACAATTTTTAAAATTTAGAAAACAAATTGTCCAAAATAAAAGAATGAGGGACAACCTGCCCTAAAGCAAAAAAGGACCGGGAATTTGTGTAATTAATCCTAAAATTTATATGGTTCATATATATTATATAGTTTTTCTTAAATTTTAGATCTAATTTTATTTTAGTTTCTAATTTTCATGACATTATTTTACACCATCCAACATATAAAAGGTGCAAACCAACACGTTACTTACCAAATTATTTAAGGACTTCAAAATTTGAGAAAATCTGAAGTAACCTTTTTAAGACATATGACCACTGACCTAACCAATATTCTCATATAACAACTCGGTTGTAGCCTGTAGGGGCCATTTCTCTTAGGGCGGCCAACTTTCCATAAGATTTATTAAGAACATTATGATATTTTTGTAGGATTTGGGGGGTTTACAAAAAGTGGAAAGAATAATAGGGATGTAATATAACTATTTTTGAAATTGGGGGTTTAAGAAAATTCATAAACCTTACTAGGGACCATTTGTTAATTTGCCGTAAGATTTATCATTTATCACTAAACGGCTAACACATAAGATAAATATTTCCAACTCAACACTATACTAGCTTGATTAGAGTGATCAAATTTAAATTATTAGAAACACAACTATTATCAATACGAAAAGATTTACACCTTAAATAGTCCGCGGACTCGACCCAAACCATAAAATCCAAAAAATAAGATTAATGTTTCCTTTTCTCTTGTTTCAAAATTTATCTTGTCATCCCTTTGTTTATTCAAATTTATAATGATAAAATGACTTTTGCCTTTCTCATAGGATTGTCTAGAAGAGTTTGAAATTTATTTCGTTTAATAATTTTAAAATTGTATTGTGTTAATTTTAAAATAGTATTGTGTTATACAAGTTCTTTTTTCTTTTTCCTTTTTTTTTTTTGGTAGAAGGTTATATAAGTTGTTGATAATAAGAAGAATGGAAGAAAATAATCCCACATCGGCCCCTCATTACCCACACGCAATAGCCAAACAAGAGAAGAATAAATACAGCTTACAAAACTATTTGAAAATTTTACAAGGTACAACCCATTCTTGAGGCCTATTCATTCTTCCGACCTTGAAGACCCTACAATCCAAAACATATTCAATATTCCGTGTTCCCCGTTTTATATTTTAGGCCGAACCATAATGCTTCAATTAGTTATTCCTGAAGAATATATTTCCAATTAGCTGGAATTAGTTCTTCCAATCTATGTGCAACATTATGAAATTTTAATTAGGTTCGTGCCTCTGTTTCCCAGTATAAATTAGCCGCTATTTTCAGCAGCCCATTACCTCCAAGCTCCTTTTTGTTGATGATTCAGACATACAAGACTCTCCAGCAAGGGTTCTTGGAAGTGGTCGTGTACTTTTTTTGTTAAATTCCAATGGCAAAAGTATGGTTAACCATTTCCAAATTTGTAAGCCCCCTTACCCCCCCAACTTCAAGCACATGGAAAATTTTAATGGTTGGGGCAATCTTTTTTACCAGGTAGAAGAAAGGGTGATAGTTTATGGTTGTTTAATGGCAAAGTCATGCTCGTTAGCTCTTCGGTACAGCAATGTTGATGCTTCAACCCTGCAACCGTTTTTTTTAGTAGGAATCAAACTCAATCAACAATGCGCAAGGTAGCCAGAAAAGGGTTATGCATCAAAATGAGGAACGCAACCTTACCAGCCGGGATGAACGACAAATCTTCCTCTGGAGAGGGCCCAATTTACCTGATAATTAGGACAAATTAGTGTGTTAAATGGTAAAAAATGATGCAAGGGCTTTGTGATTGCATGGATTCAGCATCTAACGGAAGTACCTTATCTGTTCCAAGAGAATTTGCAACTACATGTGTAACCTGTTCATCTATCTGATTGACACAAACGGCACCAAACTGCTCCGCAGCCTGCCAAAGGGGATGCATGTGAGGTTTGGCTTCACCAACTGGGAATACTCGGCTGAAAACGATCCGGCAACCGGCAAGAATCTTCCGTTGTTCAGAAGCTAGGATGTTTCTAACATCAGCGTCATCTAATGACTCATGTGTGAAGAACTTATCATGTATTCTCTCAATAACCTGTTTTGTGAACAAAAACTAATCAATTTTTTCATTTAAATCATTCAGAAGGTTCCATTGTGTTGAAAATTGCTCACCGCCAAAGAAGAAGCCAAAGTTCCAGCTTCTGGTCTCTCATCATGATCAATCTCAAGTAGGGATGGACCTGGTAGCCCAAATTGCCTTCTACTACAGGGAAAATAAATATACCTGAAAGAGGGGAGATACTTTAATTAATTTTGTCACAAACAGGCAAATCAGGACACAGGATCTCAATAGGAACATGGAAAATCATTACCGTTCCACAACTATTAGGTTTAGTTTGTTGTGGGGCCAAACCCGTACAGAATCATCTATAATCACAACAGCTGACTCCATACCCAACACCCCCTCCAGGTCCTTACTTTTAGGAACCCTATCATCACTATCATATGGTTCTCCATCATCACCCCGTGAGATAACTCGTCCAGAAAATAATTCTCCTTTTGGGTCAAGCAATTTTGCCATCTCAGTGGCATAATACTTGTTTCCCATAGTGTAGAGATGCAGCTCATATAGTTTACTTGCCTGAAATGGAAAATCAAGAAACTTTAAGCAGCACACAAGGTATTAGTAATGTCTGAAATAAACACAAATAGCCGCTATGCAGTCACCTTCTCCAAGAAATTCCAAATTCCAGGCCGCAATTTGGTCCACATTCCCATATGAGGAAACCGGAATAGATGCCTCTGGCTCTGGGGCTTATCACGATCCAGTTCCTCTTTCTTTCTCAATATCTCATCATGCTGCGGATCAACTTCTACAAACTGGAAATTCATCAAAAGGTTGGTGAAATTTTGTTTTTTAATTCAAGACTAGTTACCCCATCAATGAATACTTCCATAACATCATACCTTAGCTGAATTTAAGAGAGTATGATCCAAATCCAAGACAAGACAAAGCTTGCGAACAGAGAACATTTTCTTCAGCTCATCAAGCCTCCTAGCCCTTTCTTTCTGGATAGCAGCTTTTTGCTTTTCATCAAAGCCATCAAACAAATGCTCTACATCACTCCAGGCATTCGCATTCATTGGTCGCGGGGGGACTGCAATAGCTGCCTCAGATGTTAAGACGCTACCATTTCTAGGGTTCCCAGGCTCGGCAACTAATCCTTTAGTCTCCTCAGCTTGATGACCCTGCACTTGCTGAGATGATGGAATCTGAACAAGCCCTGAAGAAGGCGTAGATGCTTGAGATACAGACAAGATATCTGCAATGTTCCTTAAGTTATTAGTGAATTGCTTAGCAATATCAGGTTGTTTTCCGCCACTGGAAGATACTAACGTCCTCTCAGGCAAATCTTCATGCCTTGAGGTGTTCAGGCTGCTGTTCATTGCTGAAACAGATGATGTACTTGGTTTCTGTTGGTCAGATCCTGCAGTCACACCCTTCTGAGGTGCACTATTATGAAGAACACGGCGAGGATCGCGAGGTTTCATTCGAACTTTTCCAGAATCCTCCTACAAATCAACAAATAGAATCCTAACAAACTTATTATAAAGATGCAAGATGATAGACGACTCTATACCAAAGCAGAACATAGCAATCTTTCCCAATCCCAACTCAGAGAGAACAAACAGACAACGACAGTATGTTTTTCCTTAAAAATATATCCACCTTTTAATTTTCTAGAATTATAAATATACAGGTCGCTGACTTATATCCTACAGGGTTATGATTAGATGGTCATGCAAAAATCTCCAGGAAGGTATCAGTCGTGCTTATCACAAGATTTTGCAGGAAAACAAGGGTGACATGAACAGAAACAGACAAACACAGGATAGAAAAATATACCATAGAAATAAGACCTGTCTAAAAAGATTTTAATTATAAACCACATATAAGTGCCTACCACACAGAGAGCCTGGGAAGCAGTCTGTACTAATCCTGTGGATATTGAGGAGAAAGGCAGAGCCCCGGTTGTCTTGGGAACTGCTCCTAATATAGAATTTGTGTTTGGCAATTGGGCCATACTCTTCAAATCATCAGAAGTCTTTTGGCTTTCCATTTTAAGTATATTCATCCACATAGATGGATTCACAGCTATCTCTCGTAACAGGGAATGAACGGAAGCAGTAGCAGTGGAAGTTTTCAGAGGTATTGATGATGAAATGGGACTGCAAACAGGCAACGAGTTCGGAGTAGCAATTGGAGAGGTTGAGGTTGCAGTAATGAGGGGCAAGGTATTGTTTGGACCTGATAACTCATTTCTTTGGCGTTTTGGTGCAGGGCCATCCAAAACTAGCTCCTCAACTGTCTTCTGCTTCCGTAAACCAATTGTACCAGTAGGCTCTGATTTAGACTCATTACTTGACACAGAGGAGAGGCTTTGGTTGAGATTCCCAATACCTGCATCCAGATTGGCCAAGCGAAGCCTAGGGTCCCTATTTTTAGCAGAGGATTTCACAAGATTCCGGGAACTATTTGTGGAACCAGCAATATTAAGATTCTTAATTTCTGGAGCAGATAAAGCATTCATGGAGGTGGTAGAAGAAACCACTGGCTGCGCAGAAGCTAATATATTCACAGCAGGGTTAGAGTTGTGAATAACAGAACTAGAAACCTCCACACCAGTTTCATCATCCCCAGCAGTATGACCCTCTTCAGATGGAGTTGGACTAGGAAACTTGTCATTCATAAAAAATGAACTGCCACCAAATTTCTGTTGATAACTAGAAACAGCTTTGACAGCATCAGTTTCATAAGGATGCAAAAGTGTATTTTCTCTGTCAAGGTTTCTTCTTGGAACAGGCCACTCAGGTTTTACTGATCCATGCCCCATGATGAATCCCTTGTCAAACGGCAAAGGTGCAGATAGGTCTCGCGTAGGTGAAGGAAGACTGTCAGCATCATGATCCTTGTGAAGGTCTAGCAGCGGAAGAGCCTGACCTTTATGTCTAGAATTAAGAAACCCTTGCTTCGAATATGGGATCGAAAAACTGCGATCAGTTTGATCTAATGATCCAGTAGACCCGGATTCTATTCCACACTTCTTCAGGCGAACTGAGTCATCACTGACATTCTCAAGAGTACTAAACCTATCCCCTGCTTGCTCCCTTCCATTACAACTGTCATTTTTCAATAAATCCACAGAGGATTCCAGGGAAAACTTAAGGGTCCCCACCTGTGACAACACACATCTACATTAACAATATGCCGGCTATATAACCCAAAGGTTGAAACAACAAGGATTACGGAAAAAATAATAATAATAAGCACAACATGTACCTCTTTCATCTGCACCGAAGAAAAAAGAGGGGGCTTTAAACTTGTTACATGGGTTAGCAACCTGTACGCATATTATATTAACAAGATATGATCAATAACACAAGAACCAGCAGCCAAAATAGTTAGTAATAGTAGCAATACCTCAATAGACACACTTTATTCTGCTCCTTGAGTTGGAGAGTCATAGAAGAGAATACCTGCAAACACCAACGGCCAACAACTACCCATTGTAACAACAGTTCGACCATATGAACAATCCAACTTAACAGACAAAAAATAATACAAAAACATTTTCACAATGTGGATAGTTTGCAAGAATCTGGCCGAACATCATACCGAATAGAGTTTCTGAATTGCGGTCAACAGCAGTTGAACAAGACTGTCTTTCTCAGCAAAAGAATTCTCCAAAACCAATTTCTGCAAACTGTCAGCGGTGGCGGCCAGGCTCGAACACAATCTATCATAAGATCTACACAAACTCAAGTGTATTAATTTCCAACACAATACATCAACATATTTCTAAATAATGCCAGTCTCACTTACTTTTGCGCATCAACCACATTCAGACTCTCAAGCTCTTTCCTTATGGAATCAACTCGATTGCTCCTCTCCAGCTCATCACTCTCGACCGCATCACCTCGAACCTCATTCTCATTTTGAACATCTATATCCCTGTTATCCACAACTACGTCGGAATCCAAATCAATCTCACCCTCCTCCAACTCACCTTCCTCCTTTTCACCCTCGTCCTCCACATCAATCACAATCTTATTCTCATTGGCGTTTGAACTCACCATGCTACTAGTGTCATTATTTCCTTTGCCATTACCATCCTCCATCATCACAAAAACATCACCCAGTGGCTTATTATTCACAGCCTGCGCCCACGCCAAATTATACAACCCCGAATACGAGGTCTTCGGCGCAATCTGATACTTGTACACATCCCTCATTGTCCAAACCCTAGCTCCACTTCCACCACCACTATTATTATTGACAGCGTTAATATTATTCGAATTAACAGTACTTTTGGGGGCAGGAACAGCTGATGCAGAAGGCGAAGGTGCTTGCTTAGTATTAAATGCTTCTTCACTAATTTCTTCAACAGAGGCGGAATCCGAGATCTCACCTTCCTCTACATCATGAACCTCAACTTTAACTACTCGCTGCTCTGCACAATCGTCCTCCATATTCAAACACGACGGAATCCCCCTTAATTAAGCAACTTAAATTCAAATCGCCGACGAGCATATGTTAAATCGTATACAATCACACGAACACCAAAACCAATCAGCGCAATTCACACATGCATAAGAAAATCCGAAAGGATTAACAACTGCGACCCAAGCAATCCAATTCAATTTTTCACGGATTCCAGAAAACGAAAAACAATTGAAAATTTTTCAGAAAATCGAGCAAAAGAAAAGGATTCCGCGAGAGATTTTGAAGGGTTTAACGAATCAAATTTCAACTTTTTCCTCGAAACAAAATTTAGATCGAAGTGGATCTCGGTTTTTCCTTGGGATATACTAATTGATCCTACGTTTATATTGGAAATTAAAGAGTTAACCCCTCTTTCGAATTTGTTTCCGATTTGAAGTAGACTAGGAAAGATAAGCAGGGATTGATTGTAATTATTATTGGGAAAATGGAAGAGAGAGATACAGAGGGGACATGAGATCTGGATCGTACACGTCAAGTATCGAGGGATACGATTGGAATTTAAATGTTGCCTAGGGGCAGCGATTGGATTATGGGCTCGTGGCTCAGTAGAAACTGATGTCATTGACGGCCCAATGTTGGATTCTATTCTTTTCCGTACTTGGTTTCTAATCTATTAAAAATTTTATATTTTCTTTCAAACAAAAAAAATTATATTTTTCTTGAATTCACTATCTCATGATTATTATGACAAAGAAATGAGAAAAACTATGTCAAAAAAAAAAAAAGAGAGAGAGAGAGAAAACGATAAATATGCTCATCAATGTTTTAAAAACCGGACCGTTAAGCGAACCGTAAAATTAACTGGGTCAAGGGTTAATGGTTCAACCGTTGG
>JBBMKE010000009.1:13917543-13941260 GCA_037834125.1 Lippia alba | reverse complement strand
CCTTAACTTTCTCAAAAATATCATCAACAAGTTTCGACAAAGGAAGATCGCTCTCTTCCATTAAACATGCGATAACATAATTCAAAGAAACGGACCCAACTTTCTCCGCATTCTCCAACAATGCCCCTCTATTTTCCATGACTAAACCTTTACAGAAGCTAGCAAGACCGTCAATTTCATTACGGTATGCGACGATTTTCGCATGTAAATCTTCCGGGCTTGGTGTGCTCAAACAGGTCTCCACTCTTTTTCTCTTCAGTGGCCTCTTCTTTTTTCCTGCATCGTCAATTTTCATCGGTTCAACTTCCGCCATTACTGCATGCAATGAACCAATTTTCTGTGCAAAAATATACCAGACCTAGATGATTAACAACTTCGTCTATCTATTCTGATTAAGCTAAGAGAAATCCAGATGAAATTTCCTTGGATTTCCAAACTTTTTCCCCAACCCAGATGAAAAAAAAAAAGGGGGGTTTCTAAATTCAGGAAGAAATTCCCTACTAATCGAGCCCCATTAACAGAAAATGATTTCTAATTGGCCTCCAAACATCTTCCTTCGACTCAAATCGAGGGTTCCGATTGATACTGTTAAACAAATGAACAGGAAGAGACGGAAGAATTGGGAGAACGAAAGGTCGCTTTCTCGAATTTCGAGCAGAAAATGAATTTATTACAGCAATTTCAATTTGGTGAAGATTTCTTTATCATCAATTTTAACGACTATACCATAATTTCCTATTTTCTATATGGTATTTAATGTTATTAATTTTATTTCCCGCCACTGAGAGGGAAAGGTTTGGCTCCTAAAATTGGACAATATTTCATTATGTTATTTGCCGCTCCCACTTAGGGCCTTAGGCCCATATTCTTTGATTAATTTGGTAGTTTATTATATCATTTTTTCATTAAATTTCATAACATATTATTAGAAATTTTGCTTATTCTATTATAGAATCATCAACATATACTTATTTTCTTCAAATATTACACTAAATAAAAGAGTTATTTGCGTCATGCCCCCTGTGTTAGGTGAAATGTGCCAAAAAAAAAATCTTGTGTTACAAATATTAACATAGAAAACTCTGTGTTTTCAAAAATGGACAAAAAAATCCTGTATTACAAAAATTAACACAAAAAACCCTGTGTTTTCAAAAATTAACATAAAAAACCCTGTGTTATCAAAATATTTGCATTGAAAACCCTATGTTAGGGTTCGCCATGCAAATATTTTGAAAACATAAGGTTTTTGGTGTTAATTTTTTAAAACACAGGGTTTTTTGTGTTAATTTTTATAACACAGGGTTTCCATGCAAATATTTTAAAAACACAGGGTTTTTTGTGTTAATATTTGTAACACGGGATTTTTTTTTTCCATTTCACCTAACACAGGAGGTATGGCGTAAATAATTCCTTGATATCTTCAGGTTTCCTTTTTTTAGTTTGATTTTTATTCTGATATCTATAGATCATTAACAAGAAGTGAGAACTTAGAACTGAAGCATGTGAAGCTGCTAAAATAGCAGCGATTGGAAATGAGTGGCGGAAACATAGTGAAATATTGGTGGAAACATTTTTACTTGTTTAGTTATGCGTTAATATAGAGATGGTGTTTGAATAAGATTAAATTTTTACGTGCTATGAAATAGTTTTCTTTAAATGATTTGGTGCTCGTTTTGCTTAATAGCATATTTTTGTGTTACGCCAAAAATAGTTAGGTGCGTCCAGTACTTTTCAAATAAATTAATATGATCATTTTGTGTTCCTACAATGAACACATTAATTTTTTTTCCAAATATTGGTAAATGAAAATTATTAATTGGCATGCTTAGGGTGTGTTTTGAGCCAATTTGATTTGTGAGTTACATGATCTAATTTCAAGTTGACTCAATAATATTGTTCAATAATTACAACAATATATCATCATATACGATACTACTAATATATTAGTATGATAATATATAATATTCTTCCACACAAATAATTTACAAAGAATAGATTCAATATAATATAATAAATAATTAATAACATAAATATCATCTTAAAAAAATATTTGTTAATAGTTTTTTTTTCTTTTCTGAAAAGATGTTGTATTTGTTAATTGTATTTATATACATGAACTTAGACCCTTACTGGGCTTTGTTATAATTTTGGGCCTGCGTGTCACTTATGTATGTATGTATTTATTTTTTGTTGGCCCGTGGCCTTTGTTCATGTATGTTCTTGTTCTCGTTGCTCTATAGTTGTGGTATTTCTTTAATAAGCGTCTAAGTTCCACCTAGCATAGGTGAGTTTTTTTTGTCCCTCATTTACTATGGATTGGTGCGTGTGTGAACTCTCCAGTTCGTTCACATGTCGGGATATAGTTATGCTAAAGTTCAAATTTGTAATTTGATTTCACTTCTCATTTTTGAAAAAATTACAAAAATAGCCTTGAAGAAACATGAAATGACATAATACATCACTCTTTCCTCCAACACAAATCATTTTGTTAACATAATACCTCATATACACAATTTTATACCTTTATTTTGTATGTTTATACTTCAAAATATAAGTCTTATTTTATAGGTAAAAATTTATATATATATATATATATATATATATATATATTTAGGTGGATAGTGGGTTAAAAATTAATTATCGATTTACATATTGATTTATTAATAAGAAACTATAAAGTATCCAAATTATAAAACAGAGTATTATAAAGTTTACAAATTATAAAACAAAGTATCCAGATTTAAATGTGAGTACTATTTATAAAAGTGAAAATACTTGTGTTTTAAATTAGAGTATTATTAAAAAAAAGTAAAGTATAAATATTTATAATTGAAGTAGTGTTCATAAACATTAAACTATTTAGTAATATTAATAAATAGAGTATTATTCGTAAAAGTTAAAGTACTCTAATTCAAAATTGAAATATGAAAAGAGGAAAAAATAAGTAAGAATATTGCATCGATTTAGGTCAGTAGTGTGTGAAATCAAATTATAAATTTAAATTGAAAAGCTAGTATAACTTTTACACAAAAAATTAAATTAAATTATTTTCAATTAAAAGTAAGTTATTAATTAGGGTGAATTACATTTGAGTACCCTCAGATTTGACCTAATTATAATGAAGTCTCTATTCTTTCAATTATTACCATATAGTCTCTAAAGTATGTTTTCAACTGAGATTTCTTTAGGATTCTCAGGGACCATTATGTAATTTCAACTTAATATAGGGATAATTTTGTAACATAATAAAAGAATGAGGAGCTATATGATAATAATTGAAAAAATAGAGACTACGTTGTAATTAGACCAAACTTGAGGATACTCAAATATAATTCGTCCTATTAATTGTGACCCGATCGAACTTTAAATGGAACAACGACAATTACGAACACGGATTTGTATCTAAGGGCTCCGTAGGGATATATATTTAAAAAATAATAATAATAACAACAACAAACAAACAAAAATCAGATAGAGAAAATCATAATATTTATAAAAGTTTATACATAAAAAAGGATTAACAAAACTCAAATTTTTTTCACTACACGTAAAAGCTGAGGAGCCCGGTTTACACGTGAGATATACATGTATGAGATCATACAGATCGTGTTGTTTTCCGGGTGGTCGGTAGGACCGACTGGATGAACTCAGATCACTCGAATTTGTATTAAGGGAAACTCGAACAAGTTGACCTATAAGATATAGCAAACGTAAGCTAGAGGCCGATTAGGGACGGGAAGGGTTTTTCCCTATGTCGGCACTCCGACGCTCAATTCAGTTATCGAGTTTTAATTAAGTCGAATGAGCAGACTTAAGGTGGTGGTTGGTGCTTTGAATGCGCTTGTGAGAGTGTGTGAAATGCCATAAATGAGGGGGTATTTATACCTGAAGGAGAGAGAATGTCTCCTGTTCCGGTGTCAGAGCATTAAATGCTGCTCACCTGTCCCGTACGGCGTGTCAGAAGCATTTAATGTTTGGCGTGCTATGCGGGTCCCATGTACCAGGTCGGCGTGATCGACATATTCAGTAGAAAACTGGTCGACCCGCAAAATGGTATGTCGGAGATCCCGGCCCAAAATATCGGTCGGGACATCGTCGACTATAGAGTGGTGTTTGAGGAGGTCGACCTGGTCGCCTTGAGGATCGTTGGGCAGCGTTGACTAATATTGTTTTGACTTTATGCATACGTGACATATTTTCATTGGGTTACCAAAGCAACACGTGTCATGCCGGGATTCTCCCACGTCACATAAATATTATAAAACTAAACTATAAATTATATAGACAATATAATCACAAGAAAGCATATTGCGGACATATTTATTCAAAAGAAACAAATAAAGTTTGTAATGTCTGTTTCTCTAAGTTAATGGTGGTGCGTGCCGACAATTCACTACCAGCATGCATCACTTCTTTTCCACATGTAATTATCATATCTACAATTTTTCACACACATACGACAATAAACTCTCTTTCCGCTGATTTTGGAGTATATATTTGGCTTAGTATAAAATTTAGAATAATAATAATAAATTACTAATATATATATATATATATATATATATATTAGTAATTTGATATCTTGCCCTCCCCTCACAAAGGCAACAGTTAATGGAAGAAACAAAAACAGAGATAGTTTTCATATTCTTTATCTCTACGTATTAGTCTTTAAAATGTACTAGTAATTTTTTCACATGTGTGCAAATTCAAAATTTCTATTATTTAAACATATTAAAATTAGTTTTTATGTTAATATATATTTTCATAATTATTTTTAATATAATTAATAAATTATGAAAATAAATAGCATAACATAATAATACAAAAGACAAAGCAATCTTTGTGAAAACATAAATTATATAAAGAAAAGAAAAAGAATTGAGGTGAGGTGAGGTGAGGTGAGATGAGATGAGAGTAAAGGTAATTTAAATAAAATATACTATTAGAGAAATAGAATAGATATATTTTTTAAAAAAGATAAATTATTTTAAAAAAGAGGAAGAAGAATTGAAGTGAGTTTAGGGAAAAGTTAAGTTTAAAAATATTGTTAGGGAGTGTTTGATAGGTGAAATTAATTTTTCTAAATTAATTTGGGCTTTTCAACTCAAATTGCATGATTAGGTTATCTTAATTTAAGTTTGATATATGCAATTAGTTAGAAGCTAATTTAGTAATAGAAGCACAATTTTCTGATTGATACAATATATTAAAGTATTCTTAAGATATTTTTATATTTTTGTCCTTTTACTATAACTACAATTTTTATTCAATTAAAAGAGTTATATATATATATATATATATATATATATGATTCGATGGAAATAAAAAATTAAAAAAAAATTATCATAACTCATAGAAAATGAAGAATCTCACCACAAAAAAATATTAGAATGGAGAATTCTGAAAAATCTCACCACAAAAAATCTTTGATATAAAAGAAATAATACTTAAAAAAAGAATTATTTATTATAAGCAGAAAATAATGGGAATAAGATGGAGAAATAAAAATGGAAATAATGCGTTAAAATACTAATCTCTATTAATCGCACCCCCTTGTCGCGATTAAAAAATAAATTTTATCAGTGAAAAAGAGAGGCTACGCGCGGGCCAGATATTCACACGCTTAGCCCGAAGTCTACTCCAAATATGTAATCTCAGTAACAGAAAATTAAGTGATATTAAAACCGATAAAATAGTCTAACCTCACCTATCTAACACTTTCTTAGAGTAATAGAATAAATAATTAAAAAGAAAAGAAGGGACAATTACCTAAGAGAAGAAAACAAGATAAATAAATAGAAAGAAGAAGAAAAGAAGACACTAAAAAAATAAAATAATTACTACTTGGGTCTCTCGCTTAGTATCTAACATAAATAATTTCTCACCGCTTATATCTTATTATTTTTTTAAATTCTGGTTTGCCTACTGAATTCTTTCTTTACTGCTGGAAAAACTGAATGGGAAATGGCACAAGTGATTGTCATGTTAATATTTTGTAGTTTGAGTTTCACTCAATCTACATTAAAATTAGAGCAGCTTTAGTTAAAATTTATTCTTTAAATTGTATCAAGTAAGAAATTGATTTATTTACACCATACTCTCTGTGTTAGGTGAAATGGACTAAAAAAATCAGTGTTACAAAAATCAATACAGGAAACCCTTTGTTTTTAAAATATTTGCACGTCGAACACTGAAAAATTGTAATGTTAGTAAAACACTAATTTTTTCTACTAATTGGATGCGAAATAACTAATTTACCATTTTATATTTTGATATACATCATCTCAAATCTCTTTGTATTGTTCAATATTTTTTTATATGCACGAAACCCTTTTTTCATATGCACCGAAACTCTATACAAAATAAAAATTGCACGAATAATCGGATAAACAAGTATAAAAAATGGTATATAGAGAAATGTGAGATGATTTATATCAAAATATAAAATATTAAATTAGTTATTTTGCATCCAATAAATAAAAAAAATTAGTGTTCTACCAACATTAGAAAATTTTAAGGTTCGACATGCAAGTATTTTGAAGACACAATATTAATTTTTGTAACATAAAATTTTTTTTGTTCATTTTACCTGATATAAGGGATATGATGTAAATAACTTTATGAAATCTAAATTTGTGAGATAACTCACTCCCAATTTTTTTTTTGCTCATTTTATCTGATACAGAGAATATGATGTAAATAACTCTAAGAAATCTAAATTTGTGACATAACTCACTCCCAAATTCAACGTCACGTTCTCAATTATTTTCAATTATTTCAAATTTAACTGTAAGTGAAAATGTCGAGAAGAAATGCACAAGAACCGTGATGAGTTTGCCCATCTGGACAGCAATAAACAAGAAGGGCTTCCTCAGATACAAAAACATGACAGCCTGAAATGCACAAATTTCTAATCAAAAGAAACCAAAATTGGGATATACAAAACGCCAAGGTTTTGTTCCCCATGATGACCAGAAAGCACGAGACGTTATGAACAGACCCTTTTTAACCTTATATCATTTCTTCATTGCATTATTTTCTTCTATCTTTATTTGAAATAACAATTGTATTCTTTTGAAAGGGGATTATAAACTATAATTTAATAGAGCCTACAGAGATTTGTATAAGTGGTTAAAGGGTTCTTTTTCTATAATAATAATTTGGATTTCTTCTAGTCATTTAGGGATAAGCATGTTAAAAAAAACTACAACTTGTTGGAATATTTTTCACTCGATTGAATACTTATATATAAACACAATTTTAATTAATAAATTCGATAAACATTAACCATAAAATATAATATTGCGTAAGCAACCCTTACTGAACAAACTATATAATTTAATTGATAATATCCTTAAATGAAATTGTGAGATATCTTCTAGATATATCACAAAACAAAAAGAAATACAAATTATTTAATGTGCAAGTATTTTTATACTATTTATAACTTATATTTCAGCTTGTGAAGAACCATTGTTATGGTTAATTTTCATTTATTTTTCGATAATCCAACACAATTGATTTGTTCACAGTAATTCCAGCGAAGGAATATTAACCATCAAATCCAAAGAGGAGGAATATCGACCCTCAAAATCAAATCCAGCAATTTAAGAATGTTATTTCAATAACTTTAAAGTCAAATAGAATCAAGTTTTTTAATTATTCTTCATCAAATACATTAAAGTAGATTTTTGGTATTTACATTTAGTAAAACACAGCATATAGCCAAACATTCACCTCTCTTACGCTCCACAACCCAAGAAAAAAAACAATACATAGCCAAACATTCATATACACTAGCTAGTCCAAAACCGGCAATATTTTTGAACGAAAACAGAAGCATACATATAAGACGAGCAAGTGGCTTAGTGGTAAGCATCTGCACCTATGAACTATTAGGTTACGAGTTCGAGTCTTATTAGGGGATAATTGGGGAACCAGTATTGATCCTTTTTTAAGAAAGAAAAAAAAAACAGAAGCATACATATATTATTTATTTTCTTGAAAAATAAAATCTAATTATTTGAAAACATGATTCCCTAACACAAAAGGTTAGTTAATATCTTGTGACAAGATCAGTGGCTCTTGGAGTGCTCGACGAGGAGGATGAGGATGATGAAGAAGTTGGAGATGGCCAAAATTGCGCATTCTTCACTCTTGAAATGCTTGTAAGAACACCCAAAGGCGTTACATGCCCAATTATTGTCACTTTTTTCGTTTCCAAATCTATATTAAATGACGTCACTCCTGAAAACACATATAAAATATTAATGTATTTACAAAAGAAAATTAATTAACGCTAATTCAATATAGATGACTCATAACATATTTATATCCATACTATTATATTAGGTAAAGAGGCATGTAAAAACTGCTTTAATATCTTGATGTCATTTTTTTAAAAAAAATTAAAAAAAGAAATTTTATTTATTGAGTCCCTTTATTCTCTTACATCTTTTTTTATTTATTTGAATTATTTATTTATCACTCAAGCAACAATTTTTTTAATTTATCTTTTCTTTCACCTCATCTTCTTTTTCTTTTCCTTTTTATACAATTTTTATTTTTCACCTCATATTTTTAGATTTTTTTAACTAAAATGATATTCTTTTATGCTATTTATTTTTCATAATTTAACAATTATATTAAAATTTTGCACTATTATATTAAACTAGAGAGACATATGAAAAGTGTTTTTTTTTTATTGGTCTCCTATTTTATTTTATTTATTTATTTTATCACTCCAGCAACGTTTTGTAACATCTCTTCCTCTCGTCTAATTTCAATTTTTTTCTTTTTTTATATAATGTTTAGTTTTTTCCCTTATATTTTTAAACTTTTTAACTAACATGATATTCTTTTATACTATTTATTTATTTATTTATCATAATTTAATAAATATATTAAAAATAATTATAGAATATGTATTAATATAAAAAAAAATTTCATATATTTAAATAACAAAAAAATTTTATGAACATGAGACGAGTGTGCCGAATAGTATAAAATTAAATTAAAAAGCGACTTTTTTTCACGCGAAAATATGAATCTTTAACAAAATTATTAGGCCGGATCAACTTTACTGCATTTAAAATCATACACATTTACAAAGTAAACCTTTTAATTTGATAAATTAAAACACAGTATTTAAATTTGTAATGAATATGTAAAATTTCTAAAAAGTATGTCACAATATATTCCTGTTTGAACCATAAATTAAAAAAAAAATCATATATTTGAAAGTGCCAATCGAATTGGTTAGATCAAATTAAATACATGACCCACTTGTTTTGAAAGAAAAATATTTAATTTATCCATATTAATAGTACGAAAGTGTTGATAAACTATAATTGCCTAAATAACTTACCTTCCATTCTTGATATATGTTTCCTGAGTTTCCCTTCACAACCCTTGCAATGAATGGACACCCTCAACTCAACAACCTGTGAGAACCATCCTCAAAGAATTAAACAATAAACTAAAAACATAAAGATCAATTTCAAAAGATTTGATAAAAAGGGCATGCAGGAAATTAAATAACAAAAACCTGATGATTTGAAGGAGATGACAAAGATCTCCTAGCATTGAGATGATCACTCAACTTTGGTGTCCGAATTTTCTCCATTTTCGGAGAAGGATTATACACCGGAGATTCATAAGATTTCGTTGACAGAGACCTTAAACCCCGAAAACCATCCAAATTCAATCTCTTATATCTATCATTATCGTTATTATTATTGCTAATATTTTCCCTGGTTTGCACAGCAAGTGTAGAATCGTCCAAGAAAGGTTTGTCGCTCAGTAAGTAGGTCGTGGAGCTTAGTACGCCGCGTAGATCATCGACATCAGCGGAGCTTTTCCTGCGCAGAATGTCGTGATATGGCTTAGAACTTTTTCTGGAAAATGGTTTTGAAGGGTCTATGGGGAGGTGGGATGAGCAAGGGGCGGCGGTTGTTCTGCTTCTAGGGGTGGCGCCGCCGCCTAGACGGACTACGGCGCGGTGGTCCATGGTGGAACATATGGCAGTGGAAGCTGGAGAGGCACAGAACAGGTCTATGGATTTCATTTTCATTGTGTTTTGATTTTAGTCTTGTGTTTCTTGGCTGTGTTTTGTAAAGAGTAGGAGAGACTATGTTCACAAGGGGGTTGGAGGAAAGATCTTCAGAATGAGGCCTTTCAATTCTGGATATAAAGAGTGAGAGAAAGGAAATATATATAATATGTTAAAGAAACGGTAAATTATAAATAATACTCCTAAATTCAGGTATAATCATAAGGAAAAAAATATATATAAAATTGGTCCTATAAATTTTTATTATGACAGTTTAGTCTCGTGGAAGTCTTATTTTGTAATTAAATTATATAACTTTAAATAATTTGTATCGTATGTTTGATTTTCACCGAAAAATCAGTTTATCGTTGGAAATGTCTATATGGCTATCCGACGAAAAATTAATTTTCTAGCAAAAATCAGATATACATTGCAAATTTTTAAAATTAAAGGACTTACCTGTAAAATAAAATTTTAATTGTAGTATTAAATTGCTAAAATAAAAAAGTTACAACATAAAAATTGCATTTTTGTTTAATCTCAAGTTTGTTTTTTGTGGTATTATTTACACCTAGCCTCGTGATATTTTATTTTTGGTGAAAAAAATCTATTCAGTGGGGGTGTTATAGTAATATTGTAATTTCTAATGGGATGGTTTTGGATGAAAAATAAAATGTGGAGTTTTTAGTGTAGTTAATAATATTAGAGAAACTAATGTGTAATAACACATAAACTTGAGGGTAATATACGTGGCTCACTCTTTAGAAAATGAAATAAAATTAAAGGGTCGAAAAGAGGTCCCTGGTGTGGAAATTGACGAAAATAAAAATGTAAACTTTGACGGTCAAATGATTAAATTATCGGAAACTTTAAATAAAGTTTTTTGTTTTGGATTTATTTTAATTTTATCTTTATTGTCATTTCTATTTCTTTTTTGGGTCTGGGTGGGTGGGTGAAACCGGTTATACTTTTTATTCGCTTTATTTTGTTTATTTTTTCTTTACCAAAATGTGTCATGATTACAAGCACTATTTTGGCACAAGTATTAGTGTAATTTTTTCCAATTTGTGTGCTCTCTTGTAAGTTATAATTGACATATGATTGCTTTTGCCTTGCTTAATATGAGAGCCAACCTGAATTGACTATGGAACCACATAGACAGCCGAAAGTATAGCCTTTATCGTCTGTTTCCAGGCAAAAGCATATTTATGGAGATTAATCTTGCAACTAATAACGAATTACTTTTGCTAAAGTTGTTTCGATGGCCTCCTAAACAAACACTGTATTTTGATGGAACAACCATGCATTATTGACGAAAGACATGACTAGTTTGTTTTCTCAAATTAATTAAAAGTTGCATATATATGTTTGAATTAATACTGCTTTGTATACCATCCAAATATGTAAATTTTAAGTTACAAAAAGATTTTGAACAATGCATGTTCCCATCCTAAGGGGTTTATATTTTTATTTCTAAAATCAGGACATTCATTTTTGTTAGTGAATAATTCTCTCCTTAAAATTGTATTTGAAGATTTTAAATTATTTTATATTTAAAGTTAAGACTCAAACGTCTGGTATTAGTTAACGATGCATGATTGAGGTAACTAATTAATAATTCTTCCATATCAAAAAGTTTGTTATTATATATATCTATATATATTTTTTTTTGGCCGTTTTTTATGGTATATAACAACTCGATTTTAAGTTCTAGGTATGTGTCAATAGTTCAAATGGAACATATATTTAATTTATTCAAGAAAATTATATCTTATCAATATTTGATGCACAAAAAGAAGGGTTTTCTGAAAGAATTATATACTCCCAAGGCATAGGAGAAGGGAATTGCCAGTTGTTAGCATATTGTAATGAGAGGCACTTACATCAAAGAATGTTGTTGTTGTAAGTCCCAAAAGTACCCAACCACAGGAAAAAACATGAAAGCACAGAAACTGAAGACAGAATCTTTTTAGTTCATCAGTATCTTCTGTTTTTAATGACCTCACTTGGGGGATAAAACTGGTCCTAATGAGTTACTTTGAATTTTTTTTTTTAATATTTAGTATTATTGTTATTATTTGATAGGAATCATCTATATATTTTTTTTTTGAAACAGATAGGAATCATCTATTAAGCGTATAGTATGAGCTATCAATTAAGACACATCTAAATACAATGAAACTATTATATAATGGAAAGGGATAAATATTTGCAACACTCTGAACTATTGTGTTTTTTTTTTAATTTGAATTATAAAATATTTAAATTTGCAATCTCAACTATTATTTATAAATAAATTGTAACTGATAACACTTATCGTATAACACACGTATACAAAATTTCTTCTACGTGTCACATGATAAGTGGAATTTGATTGCACTTTATTAAAAAATAATAGTTGAAGTTGCAAATTTAGACATTTTATAATTCAAATTGTAAATTAAAAAAAATACAGTAATTTCAGATGATCAAAATTTCTAGAAATAAACTATCAAATAATTAGTCAACAGGGGTTGGTTCAAGTGGTTGAAGGGTTGTTTCTCGAAGGAAAGGTTCCGGGTTCAAATTCCTCTGGCCACTTGGGGGGTGAGTAGTAAAAAGGAAAGGAAAAAAAAACTATCAAATAATTAGAACAAAACCTATTTACATAAACTTGAACTCAAAATCTAAAGGTAGGGTTCTCCACCTTATCACTTATTAGGTAATCCCCCATATCTAGATAGTTAATTTTGAGTTTATATATTACGAATCACTCCAAATTATGTCACACTTCTCATTTACTAAATAAAATAAATAAATTCACACAGTGGTTAATACAAAATGTTTGATTCGTATGAGGTCAAAACTCGACTTGTATAAAAATAATTCTTTTTCACCACCAAACCCTTCAATCCAAACAACAAATTAATTTGGAGTGTGACAACAAATTAATTGAAATGATCGATATTTTATCAAACAGTCAATTCCAAATCGTGGAGTAACCCTAGCTCCTTAGGTTGCCTTTGTTCATCTCCCTATCTTGCTATTTTTATTTTTTCTATTGGAGTGAGGTACTTTATAAAATTCACTTTATTTTGTTAAATGAAAAAAAACTAAAAAAGAAAACACGAACACAGTTTTCTTTTTGGCGTTAGACAATCTCGCATAACCAGTTCGGATTGTTATCGACCAGACAAGCAAAAGTTACGGTCCAATAACAATGGGAAGCTAGTTTAAAAATAAAAAATATTACTTCAATTACGTATCACGTGATAGTATACCCGTGGCCTACATTTAACAAAAATACAAATAATAAATAAATTCTTAATCTTGCCAGTTCACTATCCGTTACCCGCTTATGCTATAATCAAACTTAGTTTGTGTTGGAAATAATTGTCAATATTCACAAAGATATTCACTAGATATAATGGCTTATTTTTAGCCTAGATTTAGGAGAGTAGTTAGGGTTTATTTCTTGCTATTTAACTTGTATTCCCCGTACATTGGATCACAAGACAGTCAATACAATGTAGTCCTTTACTTTTAACAGTTTGATTTATCAATAAAAGAAAATAAAAGATAAACTAATATATAAGGATTTGATTCTTTATGCGCTAGCTTATGAGTACCCGTGATATATCTGATTTTCTTCTTGCTGTTCTTGGCTTGTCCCATGAAAGATGAATGTGCGTGTATCCACATGTATATGTTCTAGTGTTTGAAAAAAAATGTAGATCGATTATTTATTAATAAAAATTGGTATAATTGTATTGGACATGGTTGGATCTCACTTCCAGACATGGCATGATCTCCGATGAACGTGGATCCATGACCTTCCTCATGTGCACCTTCTCCGACGTAGGGCTCAACAAGACAACCTTCATCAACCTCCAATGGAAAATCCTCCCCCGACTCACGGTTTGATCAAAGGCACTCGATGATTCATCTCGACTTCTCGAGAACCTCGAGAAGCCACGTGGTCACTAAGGATTCACTCTAATTGTGACCAACCAACTATTAAATGCACCCATCTAGTGGGGCAGTTGGCAGCTGGAGTATCACCCATGTATTTATAAAACGATCAATTAGACACGTAAAATATAAATCATGGATTTGAACAATTAACATATACTAAGAATAAACACATTAGCAATTAAGTAATGAAAACAAGAAGTTAACTTGCGAGAAATAAATACAAAAATAAGAAAATAAAATTATAAACTTGAAAAACTCACACGACGATGTCATACCTACTCGTACGGAAACACAGGGTGTCACAACCTTATCGCCTTAAAAGAATCTGGTCCCCAGATTCACTGCTCCATTTGAAACAACTTGATGAAACTTTCTCATTTTGTCCTCTATTTTCCAAGTACTTCTTCGCTTTTATTGCTTCTCCACAAAACCTTTACCAAGGGAATTTTTCGATTTTTTAGCTCTTGAAATTTCTGATCCAATATCTTTACTGGCTCTGGACAAAAGTCAAATCTGGCTCTAACTCTACTTCTTCAAGAGGAAGTATATCTGAATCATCGCAATAGTACTTTCGTAACTGTGATACGTGCAAGACATTGTGAGTCCCGGTTAAGCTCGGCGGTAGGTCCAATCAGTAAGCCACTTCACGAATCATTTCTAGGATCTCTAAAAGACCTAAATAACGAGGGTGCAACTTTCGTCCTCTGCCAATTTTTGCAAACCCCTTACAAGGAGCTGCCTTTAGGAACACACGATCTGAAACCTCAAACTCAAGATTTCTTCTCCGACGATCGGCGCAACTCTTCTGTCGATCTTGTGCTGCTTCCATACGTTTTCTTATTATTTTGACCTTCTCAATTGCATTTTGCATGGTCTTGGATGGTTTAGATTTGTTAACGTCTTTCTGAATACCCTCATGCTTAGTCCATCTCCACTCTTCTAGGTCAAAGAATAACGATGATCGACACATTTTGCCATACAAATTAAGTTTGTAGGGATCCCATTCCAATCGATGTTTGGTAACTGTTATTATAAGCGAACTTAATCAGGAGCAAATGTTGTTCCCACTTCATTTGAAAATGCATCTCACAGGCTCTGTCCTCCAGGTACTTATTCAATCACTCTAATTATTCGTCTTTTTGAGGATGCGAAGCTGTACCGAAGTTGAATATGGTGCGGACTTAAGGTAAACTTAAATTAAGGAAGAGTAAAATTAGGGATTTGGTTGTATATCATTTCCTTTTGTGCGTAGATGTGTATAGCTTATATACTTGTGTATCTTGTATATTTTATACATACAATATTCAAGCAATAAAGAAAAATACTTTCCAACCATGGCGCCTCATAAAGAAAACATGGTATCAAAGTGGATTCAGATCTAAAGTGATCCCATTTCTGGCTCATCACGTACCCCATACCAGTCTTGGCCATGGCCGAAAGCAACAACTAGTCTAACACCAGCAAGGGATCCCAGGATATCGATTCTCTTTCCACACAACTCGCTAGTCTAATACAGAACCTGCAACGCAGAAACGAGCCAACTCAGTCACAGATTCCACACACAGTAAAATAAGCATCAAACTAAATCAGTTTAACTACTCCATTTGGGCCAGATTAATGAAGATGGCACTCAACGGTAGGGGCGCCTGCAACACATCACCAAAGTTCCAACTCCACCCGCACCTTACCACCAAGATTACCACAAGTGGGAACAAACTAATCTGATTATTTGCTCGTGGTTATGGGATAACATGGAACAAGATCTCATCACCAATATTAAAGAATATCCGACATCAAAGGCACTTTGGGTGTAGCATTCGGTGGGCACCACATTCCCGGCACTGGATCCCAATACGTGTAACGAAATGGAAAATCTGCACACGTGTCAAACCATAGCGAACGAGTGACAAATAAAAGGACAAACAATTTCGTTGCACTTTCCAAAAAAATAAATAATGTATATTCTTAAATATCACCTTAAATTTGTTAGATATTTCTTGAAAAATATATTTTTTTCAACTATTTGGATTTTATATTTATTTTATAATTTTAAAATATTATATAAATATACTTGTGCTTAATAAAATAATAGTTATTTATTTATGACATAATACCTGTTGAGTCGTCGAATCGATCCGATCTATGACCAGTAAGGCCATCGGTTTGCCCACCGGTCCGATTTTAAAAACATTGCTTGCCAGTCACTTCTTCTCAACCTATGATACCATCAGTATACCTGTTCGCCAATTCTAACGAACAGGTAATTTCTCTTCAATCCGAACAAGTTTATTTAATGGGCTCGCCCAACACTGTTAGGTATGTAGCCAACACATACTATATATTATTACCGTTCATACGTGATATATGCTAATTTTAGATGTATCATGCACATCACGATAGTTGATTACCTTGATTTATTTGATTTAAATATTATTCTTTTGACTGTTTTATTTTTAAGAAAATTATTGTTAGTTTTCTAGTTAATTTTAATGGAATTTAAATCCGTGATTCATTTGTTTATAGGTATCAATGTATGTTTTTATCGACTTTAATATACCATTCTGATACTTGTTCAGAGAGGAACACACTTCAATTGGTTATATATGATATTACCTCATAAGAAGATCTCTTAGAAAGATAACATAAATTTTCTAATTTTGAAATGAAATATATTTAAGTATTATTTTATACAAGCCAACAAGGATTGGTTTAGGTAGTTAATGAGTTCAATTTTTTGGGCTATATTTCAGGTTCAAATCATATATAAGTATGCGTGCGTTAGAAAAATAAAATAAAAGTATTAATCTATACAGATGAAAATAATTCGAAAATGGTCCCGAAAGAAGATTTACCTAACTTCGATCGAGCAAGACATTAGATATCCACTATCATGAGAAAGGCTCTAATGCACCGACAATTTTAAAAATATCATTTTGCCTGCCGTGTCATCTCGGACACCCGTATCCGACACCGTGTCCGACACTTCTCACGTGGGAAATTCACAAAAAAAATACGTGTCGCCGTATCCGTGTCGTATCGTGTCCGTGTCGCCGTATCCGTATCCGTGCATGATTTAAATATCTCGAGCAAAACCATAAGCACAAACGGAGAAAAGAAGGGAAAATAAAAAAAATAGGTGTATATTCAAACTAAAGAAAATAAAAGGGGGATAAAGTAAGGGAATCCTAAATCAAAGTTTGAGATTAATCAAGAAGATCCTTAATCTTTTCCAGTAAACCCCACAGCTTTAACCGCGTGATTATAAATAAACATATACGTTGAGTAAATCCGACACAACCATAATCTTTTATTATAAACTCATCTGAGTATAATGAACTTGATATTCCATTAATGTCCAAAGTTGAATTCTCAGTTTATTTACTTTTATCATTAATCTCCTTTGTCAATATCTACTATTGTTACCTTTGATTTTGAAAAACAAACTTATAAAGCATATTAGTACAGTGTAACTATTCGATATTACACTAGTTTAACTAAATAAATTTTTTTTGTTCGAATATCTATATATGCGGTTATCATTAATAAAAAAAATTACTTCTCATTAATTTGACAAAATCAAACCTAAAAAAATTAGAACTAACAAAACAAAAAATCTTAATTTGTTTGAATTTCTTGAATATTCAAGTGCCACCATGTGGCCAGTTACTGATCTGCTTTATCCAATAAAAAAAGTTTTCATTTTTCAACACAATCGGCCTACCAAAGGATCCATTATTAAAGATGCAATCATTACGCCTATAAGTATTTAATTATATAAAAATTTTGATCTTAATCGGGGAACTATACGGAAAAAATAATCAATTGTGACTATTTTTAAAATTATTCCTTTTTATATCTAGATGAGAATCATAATTTTAATTTTCGTTTACTTTTTATTTTGTACAGCACATACATATTACGATTTATGTATGCGATATTGCAATTTAAGGATGTGATTCTTGAATTTTTATACGTATTTAAATTGCAATATCGCGTTCTTAAATCGCAATATGTTGTACGTATTGTACAAAATAGGGAGTAAATGAAAATTATGATTCTCATCTGGTAAGTGAAGAGAAATAATTTTAAAAATGGGGATCAAATAAAAAAAAATTCAACTCATGAACATTTTAAAAAAAAAAATCTTTAATTAATTTTCACATGAAAAACAAATTGATAATTAGTCATATGTAATCAGCTGACCAAGTACGGTAGATGCGAACCATGAATATAACGTAACACTCGAGCCTAAAAAAAAAATATCGAAGTCATGGTATTTGAACTAATATAATATGGACGGTCTTATGAGCTAACGCAGAAGCTCACTCTCCAAAAAGGGAAAAAAAAAAAGATGGATTTTTTATCATTATTATCAGTCATGAGGTTTTTAATTTCTTGTTTGAAATGGGATGATATTGATTAGTAAAATGATGAGTTATGAGATGTGATGGTTGATTGATCATTTCATACGAGTGTAGGATAAATAATCAAAATTTTATTCTATGTAATCTCTGATCGTATCTTCAATTTCATATTTGTAAAAATATTAGTAAGTACAAGTTTAAATAACATTATGAATCTAATTACACTCTTCATCCTATAAAGTAAACATGTTGTTAATGTACGCACTCAATTTATATGACGTTTATATTGGCATTCAATTTACCTACAAATGGGCCAAACTTATTAAATAAAGCCTAAATTTTTGTGAAGATCTATACTATAATATATAAGGAGATTGTATTTTAATTTAATTGTGTTAATTTTAACTAAATTAAATTTTTTTAAAATTTTAAATTATTTTAATTCATAAAATGATTTTATTGGTAATTTGCTTCATATTAATTCCGAAGAAGGATAATGCAGCGTCTTGGAATGTGTAGCACTTGTGATGCCTACAACCACATCCCTCGCACCATGAGACAAAACCACATATGAAATCGTTAATTTATACATGAACCAGGTTTGCAATGAACATGTGACAGAATAAAAGAATCTCAACTTAATTAAGTGGAGTTAACTGTAGCATCCCGGAGTGTAGAGCACTACATCCTCGCACCATAGCCCGACACGTATAACGAAATGGGAACTCTGCACACGCACCAAGCTACAGTGAACGGGAGACAAACAAAATCATACCTAAGCTAGGCGATCTAGACCCTAATACAGAGTACACAACAAAAACCAAACAAATGCGGAAGCAACAGGATCATCATAACAGAAGCATACACACATGCAATGGCCACGTGCCAACAAAATTAAACCACACTAGTCACATGCAAATTTGGGCTCACAAGCCTCTTTTTAAAGCACAAATACAAAGCCCAGCAACAAAAACAAATACAATGGCCACAGGCCAACAAAATTAAACCACACTAGTCATATGCAGACTTGGGCTCACAAGCCTTTTTGGAAGCACAAATACAAAGCCCAGTAAGGGCAATTAAAATCATACATACATATTCTCTAAGTTATCAAATCAAAGCCATAAATTTATATAGAAATTTTGAATTACTGAATAAGTAAATTAAAGATGCAATAAGCAAAGACTCTACTACAGAACTCGAACGACTCAAAAGAAAGGCCTCCGCCTAGCATGAACAAAAAACACACTGCAACTCAAAAACGAAGGGGGGAGGGGGAAAGAAACAACGAGGAGGGGTCAGTCCTAAAGACTGGTGAGAGGGCTAAGACACTCACACGTACATATACATAAGAGCATAGCATAATAAAAATTATAAGATTCATGAACCGGGGCATGGTTTTTGCATTCTAAATCATTTTAAACCGTTGATACTATACATAAGGAAAAAGGTTTAAGGTCGAAGGCCAAAATCAACCAATTTTTAATAATTAAAAGTCCACTACCGTTTCACATACCATATTCGGAATCAAAATCACACAACTCGGTGAGTACGAGTTTCGGACCAGCCTAACTCTTTTCATATTCAAAACGGAATTCAAAAGAAAATGAAATCACACATACATAGCTCTTCTCCGGGTGATGGAAGGGTTTTGTACACCCTAACCATTTGCACTGATATGTAAAGGTCGTGAGTTTCATAACACTCACGCCCAAGGATTTCATCCCCCACCAAATCTCCTAGTGGGTTCTGGGTTAATCCAATAAGTTGGAGACCGTACTCGGGAGTAACCCGACGGTTCGATGTCGCCCCGAGGCTCTTTTGCACAAATCTCTGGGGCCCAGTTCATAAGTCAAAAGTTCTGAATTTTGCAGACTTATATTTTAAAGTCAAAAGTTCGCTAGTTCGAAAATCACACACATTAACCCTTTTCAAAACAAGCAAACCAAAATATAGCATATGTATTAGTAAAAATGTTTTTCAAATGATTTTCATAACAAAAGGGTCAATTCCCACAAAATATGTATCAAACATGTATCTTAATACATATATATTTACATAAGTCACATGCGGGCTTAAAACGCATGTGACTTATGTAAACATGTATGTATTAAGATACGCGTTTTGTGACACCCCACTATTTCACACGTACAGGTACGCGACACGTGTGAGTTTAATTTTGTAATTTATTTAATTTCTTGTATTATTTGATGCCCTTACTTGATTTATATTTCTTATTCTTTTCTTATTTGATCAACTTGAACAATTTGAATATATATGTTATTTGAATTATTTGATTAATCGCGTAATACGTATTTTGTGATTTTGAATTCTTGAACATGCTAACGTGACCTATATGGTTCTTAGACTTGTTTGAATGTTTTATTTTTGTTTTGGGACTTTTGCGTAATTAGTTTGGACTCAAATGTTCGTTTTTGTATGTTTTGGGGCCATTCGACAATTATGGCTTTTTGAGTCCCCAGGCCGTATCTTGAGCTAGGGAACCCGGAATCGAGTTCCGACACCTTCATTGAGTTCGATTTGATGAATTGGATTCAATGAGCCTAGATCCATAATTTTCTAACTTTGTTTTGACCCCCCGATCGCCTAATTTCGACCCACGTACGCTTTACGCACCTAAACATCTAGTGGGATCCATGGCCATGACTTTAGATATTTTCCTCCCCTTTTATTACACAATTTGCAGACTCTCTCCCCCATTTTCAGATCCAAAATGCAGAGAAGGGAAAGAAAAGAAGAAAAGAGGTCCCAAGCTTGAACCCTCAATTTTTTGTGCTCCAACCTCAAGCTCAAGTCCCTTCTTTCTTGTTTTTCTCTTCAAGGTGAGCACATATTTGAATTCCTCTTGTCTTGATGACCTCATTTATTTGTATATTTATGGTATTATTTGATGGGAAGTATATGTATTTTAATTTGGGGGTTTTGTAAGGGTTTGGGGGTATTTGTGACTTCATGAGCTTCCATGATTCTAGTTGGGTTCTAATGCATATATGAAGGTCCTTGATGCTTGCTCTTTGATTAATTATGGTTTATATGCTTGGTAGTTGATAGGGGAAGTTCTTTCCATTGATGACTATGGTGGGTTTGTTGGGGAAAGCTTGCATACTTGATTTATGGCTTCATTTGTTGCATATATGTGCATAAAAGTGATATGAAGCATGAGTGTTGAATTTTGCTTGGAGTTTTGGCATAATCCCTTGATCCTCTTCACCCCAATTTTTGTATATAAGTGTTATGTTGTGTCATTGATGAGTTTTGAATGTATTGGTGCATATAAGTTGAGCTTTGAATGCATTTTAGCCTTTTTGAATGCAACTTTTCCGGTTGGGGCCCTTATGTGCGTATTGGATTGTTTTGTACTGAATCTTTGGATGTATGTACTTGAATTCTTGCTTTTTTGATGTATTTGATGTCTTGAAGTGTTGTTGCATGATTGTGTGACCTTATGTTGGTGTTGGGATCGAGTTTGGGGTGTTTTGAGCTTGCCTTGGCCGAAATCTACACTTTGAACCCTTTTTGGCCATTTTTCGGGTTCCAATGGCCGTGGGAAATGATGCTCTGAAGGCCAACAGCCGTTGGAAATGGAGTGTACAATTCCTACTGCATCGTTTCAATGGCCGTTGATTTTGAAGGCTTAATTTTCAACGGTAGTTGATCCTCCTCTGCTTTCTGTTCGGTTTTGTTTTGCTTCATTAACCCCTCATCCGAACTCAAAATGAGCTGAAATTTTGACCACAAAACGTCTTGAAGTCTAGAACAATCTCCAATTAGAATCACCTCAATATCTTTTGTGGTTTGTGAGTTATAGCCAATCCTTTTTGGTGTTGCCAATCTGCATTCACCCGACTTCGTGCCTATGCCATTTTCACCTCGTTTTGAATTATGATTTGGTCATACATTTTGGGAAAGACCTATGTGTCTAGTTTCATTTCCAAGAAACAAAACTCAATTCTCATTTCTAAAACTCAAGTTATACCTATTTTTGTACAGCTTGCGCATTTTGAAAGTCTGTCACTGTTGGCCCGTTTGCACTCGGAGTCTCTTTTTGTGATCTCCTTCCGCTTTTATTGTACCCTTCCACCCTTGAACTTAGTCCTAACATGTTATTTGATGTCTATGTGTATGTATTTGTTCTTATATGCTTTTATTGTGCACTTGAACTTGTTGTATGCTTATGAATATGGGCTTCACATAAGTGTTTTTGCATCCATCTCTTCCATGAGCATTGCCGAGTGTCTAAGTGGTTCATATTGAGTCTAAGTTTTGTATTTATGTCTCCAGTTAGCTCAGGTGCACCTGGGGTGGTGTTTTGTGGCCCGTTTTGATTCCGGGGTGAATCACGAGTTTGGTCTTTGGCTTCTTCGGTGTAAGGTGAGGTTAGGTTATAGTTAAACCCTATTATTTGTGCCCGTATGCCTTGTATGCGAACTATAACCTTCCTTGTGTGTATGCTATGATTTTATTTGATTCAATATGTGTTGGTATCGCTCAACTGCGCTTCAAACCGTGTGCTTCTTATGAGTCGGGAAATGCTTGCAATAGAGCTTAATATAGAATATACACGAAGAAGTATGTAAAGCGTAGTTGTAGCAAGGTTAAGGTATTTATCCTACTATGATTTGTACATTTTAATTAGTAGCGGGATAGGTATGCTTCTTATGAATACTATGAATTGGTACGATTTGGGCCCTGAGGTGTGGGTAAGGGAGACCCGGGACGACCATCGGGGTCGCCTGTTATGACCCCTGTGCACATGCTCCATATGAATCCAGGAATAATCCAGAATCCACCAGGAGGATTGGTTGGACAATGGGAACCTGAGGGTTGAGTGTTCGCGCTCTCCTCGATTGTTTGGATGGTTAGGGTCGCGCAACCCTTTCATCACTGGAGAAGGAGGTTATATGCTTTTGTATAAATCCGTATGAATTTGTATGTTTTCTTATGAGGAGCCCAGGATAGAATTTGTTTACTCGTACCCGCCGAGTTGTTTGCGTGAATCATTAAAGGTTATGAAACGGGGATAGATTTCTAAGTAAGATAAAATATGAATCCTTTGAATACGAATGCTTTAATATGATTTGAATCCATATGAATTAATATGAATTGTTATGTTTCGATAAGATTCAATATATTTCATTTGATTTAAGATTTATGAATTCAGCAAGCTTTATTTTAATTCGAATCCCTATATGTATGTATCACGAGCTAAAATCTTTGGTATGCAAAAACTATCCCCGAGTTCATGAACCCTGCATATGCTTGTAAGATGATTTGCTCTATATATATATATATATATATATAGCGTGTGTGGGTAGCCCCTCACTCAG
>JBBMKE010000009.1:13905435-13917443 GCA_037834125.1 Lippia alba | reverse complement strand
CTATTTTAATTACATATTAACCCCAATAGAAGGAATAATTTGTAATTAAAATAATATTTTTAAAAATTAATATATAATTATTAAAAAAAATTAATTTATAATTAGGACAAACCTCAACGTATTTGTATATAATTTTTCCTTACACGAAAGTCAAACAAAAGTTGCCCTACATTCCCCCTTCCCCCCCCAATCTCTCCACAATTACATTTCCCCCCTGCTTCCCCACCTCTCTAAATCAAGAAACCACAAACACACCAACACAAAAAATTGAAAAAATAAAAAAACGGAAACACAAAAAATGCGTTTCCTCCTACTTTTCTCCCTCACTCTCCTCCTCCTCCTCCTCCGCCGTCCCGCCGCCGCGAGGCCGCCGCGGATGCCGGAGTACAAAGCCCTGTTATCCATAAAAGCCGCCGTAACCGACGACCCTAACTCGGCGCTGGCGTCGTGGAACGCCACCACCAGCCACTGCACCTGGAACGGAGTCACGTGCGACCGCTCACGGCGGCGCGTGACGGCGCTGGATATCTCGAACCTCAGCCTCACCGGGACGCTCTCGCCGGACGTGGGCCACCTCCGCTTCCTCGTGAACCTCTCCGCCGCCGCTAACTCCCTTTCCGGCCCTGTCCCTCCGCAAATCTCCGACATTCCCAACCTCAGATACCTCAACCTCTCGAACAACATTTTCAACGAAAGTTTCCCCCCGCAGCTTTACCGTCTCAGGAATCTCGAAGTTCTCGACCTTTACAACAATAACATGACCGGAGACTTCCCTTCGCGGGCGTATTTGTTGAGAAATCTCCGGCATTTGCATCTTGGTGGGAATTTCTTCAGCGGCGAAATCCCGCCGGAGTTTGGCTCTTTTCCTTACCTGGAATACCTGGCTGTTTCCGGGAATGAGATCACCGGAGCTATTCCGCCGGAGATTGGGAACTTGACTTCGCTCAGAGAGCTTTACATTGGGTACTATAATACATTCTCCGGTGGGTTACCTAAGGAGATTGGGAATTTGTCAAACTTGGTTAGACTCGACGCCGCGAATTGCGGCCTCTCCGGCGAGATTCCGGCTGAGATCGGTAATTTGCAGAGTCTCGACACCCTTTTCCTCCAGGTTAATGGGCTTTCCGGCGGATTGACGCCGGAGCTCGGCAACCTAAAAAACCTGAAATCAATTGATCTGTCGAACAACATCCTTTCCGGTGAAATTCCGCCCTCGTTCGCGCAACTCAAGAACGTCACCCTCTTGAATCTCTTCAGGAATAAGCTCACCGGCGCAATACCGAACTTCATCGGGGAGTTGCCGGATTTGGAGGTGTTGCAGTTGTGGGAAAACAACTTCACCGGAAGCATTCCGGCGAGTTTAGGCACGAACGGGAAATTGCAGGAAGTAGACGTTAGCTCCAACAAATTGACCGGAAATTTGCCCCCAAATCTCTGCAATGGCAATCAGCTCCACACATTGATCACTCTTGGGAACTTCCTTCTCGGCCCGATTCCGGAATCACTGGGTCGCTGTGAGTCACTGAGTCGACTTCGAATGGGCGAAAACTATCTCAATGGGTCAATTCCGAGAGGATTACTGAGTTTGCCGAAGCTCACTCAGGTTGAGCTTCAGGACAATCTTCTGTCTGGTTCTTTTCCTGAGACGAATAGACAGTCAACGACTCTGGGGCAAATTAGTCTTTCCAACAATCGTTTAACCGGGCCATTGCCGCCGAGTATCGGCGATTTCGTCGGCGTTCAGAAGCTCCTCCTCGATGGGAACAAGTTTTCGGGCCGGATTCCGGCTGAAATAGGGAAGTTGCAGCAGTTGTCGAAGATGGATTTCAGTCACAATGAATTCTCCGGCCCCATTGCCCCGGAAATAAGCCGGTGTAAGCTGCTGACCTTCGTCGACCTCAGCCGGAATCATCTCACAGGGGGTGTTCCACCGGAAATTACTAGTATGAGGATCTTGAACTACTTGAATTTATCGAGGAACGATTTGGTGGGAAGCATTCCCTCATCAATATCCACAATGCAGAGCTTGACTTCGGTCGATTTCTCGTATAACAATTTTTCCGGTCTTGTTCCGGGAACCGGCCAGTTCAGTTATTTCAACTACACTTCGTTTTTAGGCAATCCAGATCTCTGTGGTCCGTATTTAGGCCCCTGCAAGGGCATTGCAGATGGTGTTCAAAAACCTCATGAGAAGGGAACTTTCTCTCCCTCAATGAAGCTTCTACTTGTGATAGGATTACTCGTTTGTTCGATAGTCTTTGCTGTTGCCGCGATCATTAAGGCCCGTTCGTTGAAAAAAGCCAGTGAAGCCCGGTCGTGGAAGCTCACGGCCTTCCAGAGATTGGATTTCACCTGTGATGATGTTCTTGATTCTCTTAAAGAGGATAACATCATAGGAAAAGGAGGTGCTGGAATCGTCTACAAGGGGATCATGCCGAATGGCGAAAATATAGCGGTTAAAAGATTGCCTGCAATGAACAGAGGATCTTCTCATGATCATGGGTTCAATGCTGAGATACAGACTCTAGGCAGGATTAGGCACAGGCATATTGTTAGATTATTGGGGTTTTGTTCTAATCATGAGACTAATCTTTTGGTTTATGAGTATATGCCTAATGGTAGTTTGGGGGAGATGTTACATGGAAAGAAAGGGGGCCATTTGGTTTGGGATACTAGGTATAAGATAGCTGTGGAGTCTGCAAAGGGTTTGTGCTATCTTCATCATGATTGCTCCCCGTTGATCGTTCATCGTGATGTGAAATCGAACAATATTCTGTTGGATTCCGGGTTCGAAGCGCATGTTGCTGATTTTGGATTGGCTAAGTTCTTGCAGGATTCTGGGACGTCTGAGTGTATGTCTGCAATTGCTGGATCTTATGGATATATTGCTCCAGGTATTGTTAATCTATTCTGGTTTACGCAATTTGTTTGATAATTATGAATTTGTTATGTATAATTTGTAGCTTTTTTCTCTCAAATGTTGTTGTTACTTAGCTGAAGATGTGAGCATGAAAATGATAATTTGGTTATCAAATGCATTGCTAGTGTTGATTCTTGAATTATAATTGTAGAATACGCGTACACACTTAAGGTGGACGAGAAGAGCGACGTATACAGCTTCGGAGTAGTTCTCCTCGAGCTCGTAACGGGAAGAAAGCCCGTTGGGGAATTTGGCGACGGGGTCGACATAGTCCAATGGGTTCGAAAAATGACCGATGGTAACAAGGAAGGAGTGCTCAAAGTTCTTGATCCCAGACTCCCAACAGTCCCCCTCCACGAGGTTATGCATGTCTTCTACGTCGCAATGCTCTGCGTGGAGGAACAGGCCGTCGAACGGCCCACAATGCGTGAGGTGGTTCAAATACTCACCGAGCTGCCCAAACTCCCAGGCTCGAAGTCGGGAGGAGATTCGGAAGCCACCGAGTCGCCCCCACAAGATCTTCTCAGCATCTAAAACGTCTCCTAGGTTTTGGTAGTTTGCGCTAAATTACATTTTTCCCCTTCTTGTGTTTTTTATTTCTAGTGGTGGGCTTTGGTTTATTTTAGTGATTTACTCCAACTTCAATGCGATGTTGTTACTGCTGCTTTCAAAGTTTGTGTACAGCAGTTTCTCCCCCCTAAAAGTAGTATAAATTATCTTCTTGATTTGGCTGATTGTTAATGTTCTCTTCTCTGGAAATGCAAAGTTAGAGTGGAAAATGTGCTGTTTTTATTCAAAGTGATGGAAAATGGGGTTTGGTTTATAGGGGATTGTGTATAAAAACTGAGAAAGTTTGACTTAGAAGATTGTGTGGAAATATATTAATGGAGTTTTTGTGGCAGTGGCATTCAATTACCAAGACAAGTGGGGCTTAGATTGGAATTAATAATAGTACAAGAATTGTTTGTAATTAAGGATTTGTTGGCTGGATTCATTATGGGAGATAATTAATAAAAGTGAAGCATGTGTGTAATGATGAGTGGTGGTGGTGTGATGTTCTTGCCTTGGATTGAAGTAAATAGTTCACTCTTCATTAAAAGAACGTATAAGTAATGAATGCTATATCTTCTGAACCATGAGGATTTCTGGAAGGCTCGTCAAATCATTTGAAGCTTTGACCTAAGGTTCAGGGTACTTATTCATTATGATTTTCTGGTTTTTGTGGCTTTTAATACTGGACAAACAAATGGGTTTTTGTCTTGTCTCTATACTTGCGCAGGGTTTGTACATTCTGGTTGGTGGAGTCTCATGGTTTCATTTATTTCTACTTGGGATATGGATGTATCAAAAAATTCGGATTTTGGTTTAAGCGAGATCGGTCGTATTTGTGTTTTATTTTTTATTTCGTTTGTAAGCGTATGTTAAGTATATTTGTGAAATTAGAAGAGAGAAGTTGCTTGTTAAGAAGATATCAAGCTTCACCCGTTGATGGCGGAAACTCAAGGAGCCCTCTTGGTGACTCGAATTTGGAGGGACTTGCGGTGGAGAAAAGTGATAATTGAGGGGGATTGTCTAAATCTCATCAATGCTCTTCGCAAGGAAGATACTGATTTCTCGGAAATTGGAAACCTGATAGAAGATATCAAAGCTACTTGCTTATGCTTTTCTGATGTTCATTTTTCTTTTGTTAGGCGTGGTACCAATAATATGGCTCACCTTCTTGCTCGTAATGAGTCTTCGGCCTGCGTTGGTTCTTCGGACTTTTCTAATTGTGTTTCGGACGCTTTTTTGGCTGATTTAATTTAGTTTGGCTTCTTGCCCTTCAGTCAACAAAAAAAAAAAAAAAAAGAGATCAATTGGAAAATCAGGTTATGTTGTCATGATTTTGTGTTTCATCTTTTGTTTCGTTTATTAACGCATGATTTAAATTTGCTTTTTTAGCTATATTATAGGTAATGATGCAGACTAAAGTTATGAAATTCCTTAATTTACAAGGGTCAATATTTAAGCAAAAATGTTAAAATGGATCAAGGGGGGAAATTATTGGAGTCTTGCCAAACTTTGGCATTTTGTAGTGTTTCCCCCTTGAACTTAGAAATTTATTTACCCTATGTATTTCATGTTATTATTGTCTTAATATCAAAATTGTATAAAGACAAGAAAGTACATTGAATGTCGAGGCCACCAGATGACTCTTCCCTTCTACCAAAAAATAAATAAATAAAAAATTGACTCTTCCCATATATAAATGTACTTTCCTTCATAGAGTTTTTTTTTTCTAAAAAAAATTTTACTTACTCTTTTTTTTTTAAGGAAAAAATTACTTACTCTTAATTTGTAAAAGATGCACGTGATCCAAATAAAAGCTATTATCAAAATCTTGATCAATATTTTAGGGAAAGGAAAAGGTATTGAATATAAGTTCCGAAATAATTATATCGAATCACGTTGAAAACTGACAAATATTATTGACATGACAGGACCCCATCCACTGATATGACATGATCCTAAATGACACATGACACTTTACCGACGCTCGACCACACGTCTACATTGACCAAGGACTCGAGTAAGTCATACACTGTCTCCGTGACAACTTATACCCCTTCAATCCCGCGCTAGAGCGATGCATCCGATGGCGCAATTCGACCTATCTGCTCTTTAAGTGGCCACTCATGATTCACCGTGTTAGTGGGGCAGCTGGCAACTGGAATGTCACCACCACCACCATCATCAGGGTATATATACCCTCTTAATTATTTACTCCAATATGCAAACACCATTTATTGCAATTACTCTCGACCTCAATCATTCGATCAATATAAGTATTTTGATTTGAACGTCGAAATGCCAACCTCGGGTAAAATCTCATCTTGCCGCAAGTTGTTCTCAAACTCACTGTTCTTGTCTTTCTAGCTATTTGATTTTCGAGTAAATAATCTACAAGTTCTAAATAGTTACGCCAATCTTCAGCCAAAGACCCTTAATCTGAATTTTGGCTTGATAGTTATATTGATTCCTTTTTTACCCAAAATAATTTTGTGTCGATTTTACTATCTCCATGGAAAATAAAATAAATAAATAAGAATTAAGAATGCAAGTTTTTTTGGGTTCCCCCGAGACTTAAATTGTAGTAGTTGGAGTCTAGTCATTCTCCAACTCTCTTCACATTATTTAAGTTGTTTTGATAGGCATAAATCCCAAAGTATGCTATATCACATCACCAAATTATAGGTCTATAAGACTATAACATTGATTTCTGATGTCTCTAGACTTATAGGTGAAGCACTTATAATTTATTTGATTTCAAATTAAATGTGCAATTGCGGGTTGCAGAGTATGATAGTTTTGTATTCTGAAGTGGTCTACTTCAGGTCCCTAATTCTTAACATTTTTTGATGAAAATAGTGTACTTGTAAATTTACCAACAAAAATGGCAAACTTTGGTATGTGAAAAGGAAATTTTTGGAGTTGAGATGATTAGAGATAGCAAGTGTGAAAAATAATGATCGATAAATAGGGACCTAAAATCTAGAGCCTGGACAAGGGGAAGCAGGAAATAATGATTACCAATGAGTACATTTTTAACATTTTTGTGGCTTATTAAATTGCATTTTGTAGTAGGTATATATTATTATTATTATTATTATTATTATTATTAATAAAAAATATATACCCCAAAGTAGCTAGAAAAAATTTAACTTGAACCATTACATTCGAGAACTAACCCTTTAATTATTTAGACCAATTTATATAGGAAGCAAGTATACTATATTAACCATTCATTTTCTATAGTAAATAATTTCTTAATTAAAGAATCGTGTATTTAAAAGTGGAGAGCGTCGGTCCGGTCTCTTAATTTTCTAAGTTCTTTTTTGGCCAATACTTTTTCTTTTACAAGATTGTGTCCAAAATTTTACATTACTTTTGCCCATAGTCTTATAAAGTTAGTGGTGCCATGTGTGATGTGAGGATAAAGTGAGAATTTCGAATAGAAAAAATATGATTGAAAATTGGAATATTTTTTTTATCACTATAGAAAACTAAATAAAAATATTTCGGTGTAACTTAACCATTTAAAATTATACTAGTTTCATTAAAAATATTATATTTGAATCTTTTAGTATATTACTATTATTAGTAGGAATTTTTTTTTTACTTATTTGTCCGAGTTGACTCGGTCTCATAATAGGATATAGAACCACTATTCTTTAGAGTACTATATTTTAGTTTGATATCCCAGCTGGAACTTTCCGAATACTCCCCAAATGGGGAGTCAAATATTTGTTTCAAAAAAATTTGCGTTTACTCCTCAAATGAAAATCAAAATGTTTGTTTACTCCCCATTTTTCACAAATGTGGTATAAAAACTCATAATCACGTAACTAAATCCCTAAATGATTTATATTTTTTTCCCAAATGATGTATATACATGATACTATGAAAAATGTATAATATTTGGGGATTTAGTTACTTGATCCTTGAGTTTTTATACTACATTTGTGAAAAATGGGGAGTAAACAACTATTTTGATTCTCATCTGGGGAGCAAACGCAATTTTTTTTAAATTGAGGTGTAAACAAATATTTTTTCAACTCATGAGGAGTTTTCAAAGATTACTCCGTATCCCAGTGATATATATATGATTAACATTTTTTGTGCAATTTTAATTAAAAAGATCGGATTCCAAAAATACTCAACTTTGAGTACGAGTCTGATGTTTAGGATATCATCTATCCAATCTTTTTTGTACCAAAAAAAAAAAATCTATCCAATCTTTTAATACCTGTAAATGAAGTAACTGAAATTGTAATATTAGTTTATTGAGATGTTTTGTGTTTAAATTTACGTATGCAACTGGAATTGTGATTCTAGTTTAATAAGAAATTTTATATTTAAATTCTAACCTTGCAGTAGCCTTGATTGTAAAAGAATTGACATCTTAATACCTTTACCGAATTCAAATTCATAATCAATACACAAACAAATAAAAAAATGATTTACCAGAACTCACCCTATGAATAATAATTTGAAGGTGGAGTCTAAACTACATTTATAAAACACTAATTACCAGTATTTGTCCCGAATAAAATTCCGGATGCTGTGACAAACACACTGGTACAGTGTTCATTTTGTCGCACGTTGTTGCTCGTCATGTCACGTAAATGTACTACAATTCTTAATTTCGACAATTACAAATCAAAATATATTGTACATTATTATTATTGCACTAAAATAAATTCTACGTTCATCGTCGGAAATGGAGACTGATTTGACAGGGCAAACATGTAATGAATCGGCAATGTAATAACCGTTGGATCCATGCAATTTGATTGATTGATTTGAATATCAGACTATTGGGTTTTAGGAGTAATATCTGTCGGTTTTAGTAACGTCAAAATTGGAACAGAGTATTGGAAGAAAGCTGTTTGTTTCCTGTGCAAAATAAATGCTTAAAGTGAAGAAGCAGAAATTCGTAGGAATTAATATTTGGCTCGTGAAAGAGCAAAAACTCCGCCAATTTTAATGGCATTTGTTTGATATTATATATTTTATTATTATGATGTTCAATTTTTAAAAATTCATTTTTGTTTGTATTATTGTGCTACTAACATAACATGTTTATATTAATACATATATGATATATATCTGAATATTATGACTATTTTATGTTGTACATAAACTAACACTATATATATAAACATAAATTTAATATTATATCCAACGCGATAGATAAGATATCAACGAATCTAATAGAAAATGATAATAAATCAAATAAATGATCATGAATCACAGTAAATAAGGAAGCATGCTCCGATAAGACTAAGAAAACTCTATATCTCTAAACTCTATAAATACAATTACCCTTAAATATGATGATTCACATAATTGTACATTTTGATCTCTCTTGATTGGTCTTTTTAAAACCTTACTTATTTCATCGAAACACAACAATTATATATATATATATATAATGTAATTATGACAACGATTATTAATGTCCTGTCAAAAGATTATAAAATAGAGCAATTATATAATGTATTTTATGAGAAAAGATTATTAATGCCTCATCAAAAGATAATTACAATTGGGAGGGCACAGTAAAACACATTATCAACATCTAATTCTTTGAAATGGAAAGCCCAACGGTACAGTACCCCACCAGGTAGACATATCTACGTTTATTTTTTTCTTCATGTTTTGTCTGTCTCCTACTTGCCTAAAGATTCTTAAATTTTTAATTACTTTACCGATACTTCAATAATCCATAGTATATTTAAAGTTGTTATGGTTGTAATTAAGTGAGAGAATAAATAGACCAGGTTGTGGGACAAGACAACTAGGCATGCATTCATGCACAAACAATTATCTTAAATATAACCATGGGGGATCTGGTCGAGTGGAAGAGACTCATCAATTCTTAACCAAACGTCAGAGGTTCGAATCGTGACTTTAGGTATTGAGCAGCTGTAAATCTCTTGGTCAGTTATCCCAACTTTTGAGGTGTCTACAATTGAGCGATGAGACTAATTACTGTAATCGACGGTAGATGCCCTAGTCGAAATAAAGAAAAAATATATCTTAAATATATATTAATGTATATTTGATTAATTTCCAAATAATATCTGAACCGAAAAACCGGAAGAGATCTGGACCAAAAAAAATTCTAAATAATATTGCTCTTTTTTTCTCCCCAAAATTATCTCCATTAAGTCATTAACTTTAAGGTTGCATTTACTTTGAAAGGTGAGAAAACGAGGGTTAAAGGTTACTCCTAGTTTAAGGAATATTATTTATCTATCTCATCTGTTAGGCCTTTTACTTTGAAGTTTAGTGATAACTATTTTGTGGAGCTTTTTACTTTGAAATGTAGGAAAACAGTGGTTAATGCATGATTTTACTGAAATACCCATAACTTTTTCATCTCTTTTACTCATTTGAGGACAAAATAATACTTTTTATAAACTCTTGCCAATTGATATATAATATGTTCTCCTGAGGAGATATTATATATCCATCATTTTCTACCATTTAACCTGGAACTCCATGTAGAGAGGTGTAAAGCTAACTTTCAAAGTAAAGACTATTAATTGAGAGTTAAATAGTCTAACACCCTTTAGAGCCAGAGTAAACGCAGCCTAAGCATTTATACATTTGGAATTGTTGGTTGCAATCATATGTCACATCCCTTGGTATAAAGCTAGCACCACAAATTATTAACTTCAACAAAAGTGAGAGCACCGTGAAATGGGTTTTCACCACAAATTATTGACATCAACAAAAGTGAGAGCACCGTGAAAGGGTTTTCACCACAAATTATTAACATCAACAAAAGTGAGAGCACCGTGAAATGGGTTTTAACTGGATCAATCTTTTAGTATAAAAACTTTCATTATCAATAATATATAGCTTTATATTGAGAATTTAATTACGAGATTATTGATTAATAGTTGTGTGTTAGGGCAACGTAAATTATGTTGAAAAAACACAGGGGGGGAGGGTAAGGAAGGAGACATTATTGTTCAAGGGACCACATATATCGCCTGGTTAACTGGTTTGATGTGATAGAACAATATTGAATCCCATAAATATGGTTTAACGTTCAAATTCTTACCTTGTAAATAATGCAATTGATTGAGAAGATCATTTTATATAACATTTTCAGTATTCGAACTTCCGGAAAACCCGAGCAACGAAAGAAATTATTACACAAAGGGAAAAAGGATGGAAGCCATGCTCAAACTGCATAAAGAGAATGAAAATTGTAAATTAATTGTTTGACATTTAGATAGATGATTAACTTTAGATAATTGATAATTCAACGTGAACTGCGCAGTGGGACTCGGGATATAAAGATGGAGCTGTAAAGTGAACCAAAAGATGGTTTTGCCACTAACAACTATAGTAAAAGTTGACGAATATTCTATATTTCTACCAATGTTTTACAACTATGGTGCAGACTACTTTAATTCATGACAAAATTAATGTTAATTATTGACATGGTTTCCATATATATATCCTGTTCGAAATCGTCCAATAATGTATCTCCAACGTCGACCTTTGCAAACATCATAATTTGCCAACACAATTATTACCGTGTAGGCGTGTGAAGTCTGACAATGAAATCGAACCGAAATAATCGTTAAATTCTTTTTATCCCTTTTAATAGTTTTTCTTTATAAATTATCAATTTGATCATCTTTCTCATCATTATCAATCAGGCATATATGTCCTCTTTTCTTTTCTTTTTTTCTTTTTACTAATTACCCATTTAAAGACCTTAATTTTTTTTGTTTAATCACTTTAGTCAACTCAACTCCACTGCTTCTCAATAAAACTCTAAGGTGTTCTTTTATCATAGTTTTCATTTGATGTATGATAAATTAAAATATTATTTTATCGAATTAAATTATGTTTGACACCTATCGTAATAATATATTGAAGAAAAATACTTATGGCCGTGCCATGCTATCTCCGTGAGATACTAGACTCTCTTTTTTGTCCTATTGAAACATACCACCTATTGCTCTTCAAATTATCTCAAAATTTGCCAATTCCATAACTTTCCCAAGAAATTTAACAGATTTATTTCACGATCATTGAAACATTCATCTGTTAATTCCCAAACACCAGTCACTAAATCCCTAAATCTATTGATAATGAATTGGAACACTAACCTCGAAATCATTTAAACGAACGGCTCACAATGTGAGACAATCGCCAAAATAGAGTGCACATGCATGTACCATAAAAAACGAGAATTTTACCGCTCAATCACGTCAAAGCAATAAATATAGGGAAAATGGGAACTACTTATGGGAGAAGATCTGAAAAAATAATTACACTTCAATATGATAGCACTACTTCATAATTTTTGGATAATAATATAAATACAGTGGTCGGAGTAGATGAAGGTAGAAACCCTTCTATAAAAGAGAAAGTTTTGGCGCCTTATATCGTATGGAAGCGTTAGTTATGTAATATTATTTTTTGGGAGCTAATCTCTACTGTATTTATTAGTTAAGATTAAGTTATATTGTGCATAAGCATTCAACAAATAATCTTGTGTTTGATACTTTAGTTTGTG
>JBBMKE010000009.1:13873281-13890207 GCA_037834125.1 Lippia alba | reverse complement strand
AGCTCGTATGGCGTACCATTGGTCCACGTGGCTGACATGGGCGACACGTGGACGCTTAGCATTATGCCATGTCAGGTTCGATGGACTTTTGGTGATTCCGATAGATGATTTTACCTTATTTTGTTAACCTAAATAATAAACACGTGATATACGCATGACTTGTGATAAAGACAAAATTTTCATTTTCTGACTTACTGAGGATAAATTTGTACTTCTAATAGTCATGTGCATGTCACGTATTTAATGTTCAAACTATCAAAACAACTAAAAATCAATTCGAAATGGTACTTTGTAAAACCATGAAATATGAATATTTTTTATAAAAATCATAAAGTATGAACAACAATGCAACAAAATATAAAATAGAAATGACAGTATGCGAGGAAAATTATTTCGAGTGTAAATATAAAAAAAAAGTTCATAGTTTGGAATTGGATGTGTAAATTTTTTTCGTTTAATTTAAAAAAGAATCCAAATATTTAAATGAAGATATGACGGCTATGGCAGAGGAACAGTTTGGTTCTAAGATTGAACTTTTGCAGGGCGTTCTGATTTCGGGAAATTCTTGCATGCATCGGGTGTGGACCCTGTTGCATGCACCTACCAATATAAAAATACAAAAAAAATACATCTTTTATATTTTTGAATTTTTTTTATTTTTATTTAATATAAAAATGCAAAAAAAATACATCTTTTATATTTTTGAATTTTTTTTATTTTTATTTAATTATTTTGTGTTTTTATATTGGGAGGTGCATGCACCAGGGTCTACACCCGGTGCATGCAAGAATTTTCCTCTGATTTCTGCAGCCTTAAAATAAACTTTTGTTTGTAAAATTAGCCAAATCAAGAGTTAATTATATAAATGCTTTTCAGTTTTCAGTTTTCACCCTATGACATGTAAATCAAATAATCAATAATGACGTCCAATTAATTACCCCAACGGATGTTAACTAATCTGACCATCATCACATCAAGATCAGATCAGATGATTTCAAGTTCATACCTTTTATCAGTACCCAAAAAACGAGGAAAGTTGATACATCTTTTCTTGCAAATCAAGTAAAAATATGGATAGAAAAATTTTATAATTTCATTCAAATCCCACTAATTTAATGAATTATCTTTGTTAATTTAATTTCATAAATTATAGACCAATGCAAAACCCTCGATTCTGTATTACATTGTTTTTTTTTTCCGAATCGTATTATATATTATAGGTTTTATTGTATTAATTCTTGATTGTTCTTAAGCGTAAAAATGAATTTTGTGTTAACCAGGGTAATTCAATGCGTATTTATTGCGTGTAATATGTGTGTTTGTACAAGCCAGAATCCCTGCAACAATATCTCAAAATCTCAGAAAATCAGAGCTGTATTTGATTTCATTCATGTTCTATATTAACGCCAATTTAATTCCCAAAAAAAACCCAAAAAAATATAGCAGAATGCCGAAATTAAACATTTAAACAATATTTATAAATATTTGAAGAGTGACACATGAGGAAAACTTGAAGATGCCCACAAGAAAAGACAGCGTTGGTATTACCCGACTGGAAAACAGCCACAGAAACCACACATTATATTAATAAAACAAAAATATGCAGAAATTACAGCTACTGGAAAATTGCAAAAACATTCAAGTATATATGAATTAATTAATAATCACATATTACGTACAAGAAACACCGGAAATTAAGGGTTGAAGATGAGGTTTCCACATTTACATTTCCAGCTCATGGGCTTGTAGTTGGTATCATCACTTCTGTAGTTGGCTATGTTTGAGAAGTTTCCGGGTCGGGTTTTTATTTGCGGGTTGGTCGGCACTTGGATGGCTTCGCAGTGACCGCAAGAACTGCACCGCCGCTCGCACCGCGGCGGCCGGGAACCTATTTGTCCTCGCAATATTGCCTTTTCTTCCTTCAATGCCTACTCAAATTCAAGAAAACTCAATTTCAGCAAAAAACACACATTGAAAAGAGAGAGAAAATGCTAAGTCATGGTCTTACCTTGGAATTGTCAGGAGTTTGTCCTAGTTTTCTACCTGAAATATACAGAAAGATTGCATCTTTTCATTAAGAATCTGCATTTAAAGACGTAACTATTTTTTATTTTTGTGACAAATAAAGATGTAACTATAGTGTGTGTGTGTGTGTGTGTGTGTGTGTGTTGAAGATTGTGAGTTGGTTACCTTCGGCTTTGTTGAATAGTGTTAAGTGGGAGGAGGTGGAAATGAGGAGAATGAGAAAAGAAATGGCGAAATGGTGAAGTTTTTGGCAATATATGCCATTGTGAGTGCATCCCATTATTTCTCACAAATTGCAGAATTTTAATCCCAGTCTAGATACCTATTTCTTCTTCAGTGGGAAGATAATGAAAGGTTTCAAGACCAGCATTAATGGTAGAAAATCCTCATAATGAGTATTTGATCTACTCTTTATATAGATACATGATAAATATATATTGTAGGGGGGGTGGGTGTGTGGGGGTGGGGGTTTCTTTTGTAATTTTTTGGCTTTTGGAGAGAGATTGAGGTGATGGAACATTGGGTGAGGGACAATGCACTATCAACAGTAGAGATATGGTTAAAAACTAAAAAGCAAACAACAAATAAAGAGAAATAAATATTTTTTTTATAAAGAGAAATAAATAACTATTTTAAAAATTAAAAAAAAAAACGAAGTTCATTAATTATATGGGACCTCGAGGATTGAGCCCGCAAGTACGAAGAGAGAATGGTGTTTTGTATAAATGAAGAAAGAGAGAGTAGGAGAATATTGAGAAGAGAGTTAGAGAAAAGGATGAAAGGGGATTTTATTTAAGATTGGAAAAAGACAAGAGGCCAAGACAAGAAGCGGCCACGGTGAGTTGCAGCAAAATGGAAATCTGAAAAATACCCATAACTTCAAAATTTTGGGTGTTTGTGTAATCAACTTAAAAGGTTTTTGCGTAGTTGCGTCCAAGGGTGGTGGTTCTGTCCTAATGGATTGTTGGGTGCAGCTTTGCAGAACCAATTCATCACACTCATGCCAATCAACTTCTCTCGCCCTCGTATCGTGAACTGCGTTTAAGTGTTCTATTGGCACATCACTTCGGAAATTTTAGTTGAACCTAACAATTGAAGGGTAATTATCGATTAATTTGTTATTCTTTTTAATTCTTTTTATCAATTATACGATAAGTATAAAACATTTATCCTCTCATTACACTAAGCTGGACGAGTCAAGCTCGGATTAAAATTACCCATTAGGCCATGGAATATTTTTTTCCAACTTTTACTAATTTCATTTTTCTTTTATAAAATTTTAAAAAATCTTTTTTCAAGAATTAAGAAAGCAGGTGCCTATTACTAAATATATACATTTTATTTTTGGTACAAAAAGGCATAGCCAAGCTACGCGATTAACATTGATCAAGCACAAGCAAGTCCTCTAACCCCTCTGGGGCTCATCCCGAACAGTGACTTCCAACATCAAGTGGTCCTTCCTAGCAAGCTCATCGGCACACCTATAAGAATTCTCAGTGGATGAATCTCGACGCTTCAAAAAGAATGAGTTGTACAACACATAGAGAATCGGACTCAATTATGATCTTACTAAAACGCCTTGCCCAAGCAATTTTAAGGTCTTCCCGAATTTCGATGAGCTCGGTGGTAAGGATGGGTACGTTGCCTGAAGTCATCGCAAATCCAAACACCCCATTTCCATAGGAATCACGTGCTATGCCTCCTGCCACGAACTTTGAGCTTGAAAGAAACTGCCATCCGTTTTAAGGTCGCTAGCTAGCACTTTATTTAATGGCATGAATGGTTTCCATGGTTGACACTTCCTTGTTTTGGAAAAACTCCAGCATTTCTGGCCTTCCAGATGTTCCAAAGTGTCGCCAAGCATATACTCTTCCAACAGAGATTCGATAATAGAATATTATTGATATAAAGGGAGAACAAAACCTTTAGCCAGTTACAATTGGGCATTAGGTTGAATTTGTCGTTGTGATTTAAGTTTGATTAATTAGAGTCAGATAATTATTAAACGGGTACTATGGGATAAATCCTATTGAATAACAGAAAAACAAGATGTTAGGACTCTTAGTTACGTAAATGTGTAAAGGTATTCTTTTCCGTATTTCTAGCTTAGGGTTTGTTGTACAATCTCTTTTTATACACTATTTGTACCATATTGTTTACATACAGAATATACAGAATGCAATAAGAACAGTTCGTTTCTTCTCAACCATGACATCCAATATAGAAAACATGGTATCAGACCGGAACATGATCAAACAGTAAATCGATTTTCTTGCTCATCACGTACTGTCTTGACCATGGCTGAAGAACAACATAGCAGCAGCCACTCCGGTGGGACGGGAAAGCAGCTTGATTCCCTCGCCAACCAACTAGCCAGCCTAATTCAGAACCTACAACCCCAAAACGGAAGCCATCAGAGTCACACACCACAAACAATTACAGTAAGTGTCAAGCTAAATAAGTTTAATTACTCCATGTGGGCCCGACTGATGAAACTAGCCATCAGAGGTCGGGGCAAACTCTGCCATATCACAGGGGTACCAGCACCACCATCACCCGCAAGCCAAATTACCACAAATGGGAGTAAGATGACCTGATCATCTGTTCTTGGCTTCTCGAGAACATGGAGCTAGAACTCATTACCTATTACGCCGAATACCCCACAACAAAAGCGTTATGGGATGGGCTACATACCACTTACAGCCAAGAGGGCGATGGATTACAGATTTATGACTTGACCGTCAGAGCCAACAATTTGAAACAGGGGACCGACTCTATAGAACAATACTACAGCAATATTCAACGGATCTGGAGAGAGATTGATGTGAGACAATCCAATCCAATGAAGAATGAAGAAGATATTGCTACCTTCAACAAGTTAAGATCCGAGAACAGGCTATTCCAGTTCTTAGACGGAATCGACGAAAAATTCGGCTTCGACAGAAGAGATCTTGTCAAAGAAAGCCCACTTCCCTCAGTCGAAAAGGCATATGCCGTAGTCCGGGGCGAGGGTACTCGACGAGACATCATGGGGAAAGAGAGCGGCGGCGACAGCGGTCCATCATCGGCGGATGCCACAGGAATTGGGGCTGGGTTAATCGCTCAAAGTCCAACGATGGATAAGGGGGCACCTCACGGCTTCGCCACTAGGTTCCGATCAGGCCTGCCACTATCAAAGGTCCCGACGCCATCATTTCGGAATAGTGGCGGTAGCAAAAGCACCGTCAAGTGTGGTAAATATAAGCGGCTTGGTCATAGCAAAGAGTCATGCTACGAACTCATCGGATTTTCCGATGGATGGAAGAGTCAGCGGCGTGACCGGGTTACTTATGGCGTAGCCGCCTTAGCTGACGGTGAGAACACCAGAGAAGAGAATAGGGAATCAGGCGAGGAGGAAGATGGGTTTGCACTAGCAGCTGCGTAGCACAGTGGAATTAAAAGGGAAAAAGCAAAATTAGATTCTAGGATACTTGGTTCAGCTTTGAGTGCCTCTAGGGCAAAGTGTTCTCTATGGATTTTCAACTGTGGTGCCACAGACACGATGGCATATGATCGTTCGGATTTAGTTGATATCACCACTCCGAAACGAGACTCAATACGGAGCGCAAATGGGGGCACCTCTCCGGTCTTCGAGGCCGGAACTCTCACTTTATCTCCTACTTTGAAATTACATAATTGTCTTTATATTCCAAATTTATGCTGTAAATTGTTGTCTATTAGTCACGTTACAAAAGAATTGAATTGTACCGTACTAATGTTTCCCGATTTCTGCTTGTTACAGGATATTCAGTCGGGAAAAGTGATTGAGCGTGGTACTGAGCGTGGTGGACTGTACTACATCGACGAGGTGACTCAACAGGAAAACGCAGCGCTTGCTCGTGGGACAGTGGACCGTCAACAGTGGTTGTGGCATCGTCGTTTAGGTCATCCCTCCCCAGGGTATCTTCAGTTGCTTTTTCCTCAGTTTTTTCAGAAAGACAATAAGTTTCATTGTGAAACATGTCGGTTAGCTAAGAGTCATAGACAATCTTATCCTATTTTTAGCTCTCGAGCAAAATCTGTGTTTTCTGTAGTTCATTCTGATTATGGGGCCTGCCCCGAACATTGGTTGGAATTATGATTTCAAGTATTTTGTTCTGTTTATTGACGATATTCCAGAATGACATGGGTATATTTTATTAAAAATAAGTCTGATTTTCCCTCAAAATTTGTTGAATTCTATCATATGATCCATCTTCAGTTTAAAACTAAAATTCAGATCCTTAGGTCAGATAATGGGGGGGAAAACATAGGTTCAAGTCTTGCACAATTTTTTCGGGAAAATGGGATAATTCATCAAACTTCGTGTCCCCACACACCTCAACAAAATGGGGTAGCTGAGAGGAAAAATCGTCAGTTGCTAGAGATGTCTAGGTCTATTCTGATTGAGTCTAAGTGCCCTAAAGCCTTACGGCCCGAGGCCGTAGCTATCTCCGTCTATTGAGCTAACCGATTGCCAACTAAATCCCTTAAATTTGACTCGCCCCTAAAGTGTCTTGCTAGTCAGGTTGATATTCCATCTATTTTAGCCCTACCTCTCCGAGTGTTTGGATGTTCAGTTTTTGTTCACATTCCCAAAGTCGATCATACAAAACTTGATCCCTGTTCTGTAAAGTGTGTTTTTTTCGGGTATGGTATGCATCAGAAAGATTACAGGTGTTATCATCCGTTCACACAACAAATGTATACCACCATAGATTGTGAGTTCGTTGAGACCGAGTACTTTTTTTACTCTCCACACAGCGGTTAAGGGGAGAAGATACGTCAGGACCCACTGAGTGGGGTGTCACTACCATCTTGGCCGGACATAGTCCTAACAGAGTAGGTAGGCGGGACCACTGAGCCACCGACTCCTGTAGTACAATCCTCCACACCTTCCACAGTGCCAGTCACCCCGACGAATAATCCTGAGGTATATGACAGTATTTGTGGTAATATTTCTCTTATTACGTATGATGCTAACAGTGCATGGAGTAATGAAGAACATGCAACAAAAACAGGTGACAGAGCAGGGCGGTGTGTAGGAGAAGAAGAAACAGGTGGCAGAACAGGGTAGTACGGTTTAACTTCCTACCAGGAAGCAGGTGGAGAAACAACAGGAAGGTACGTATTACCTCCGAGAGCAAGTATGGGGGTTCCACCCAGGCGCTATAAACCGAAACACACAGACAGGACTCCGAGATACCCACTAGTTAACCTAGTCAGGAGGTGTTTATCTGCACAAGCATATACATTTACTGTAGCACTTCATGTCGACAAGACCCAAGTAGAGTAGAAGAAGCTCTAACAGATGAGAAATGGGTTCAAGCAATGAAAATAGAGATGGAAGCACTGAAAAAAAAAGTACATGGGAAAAGTGCTTCCTTCCTCAGGGGAAGAAAGTGGTGGGATGTCGATGGGTATATACAGTAAAGCGCCGAGCAGATGGAAGCATTGAGAGATATAAAGCAAGGTTGGTGGTGAAAGGATATACACAGACTTATGGCATCGATTACTCAGAGACTTTCTCCCCTGTAGCCAAGATTGACACAATCAGGGTATTGTTCTCGATAGCAGCTAACCGAGATTGAGAGTTACACCAATTTGATGTCAAGAATGCTTTCTTACATGGAGACCTTCAGGAAGAAGTGTATTTGGAACCTCCTTCAGGCTTTACAGAGAATTTCAGGGACAACGAAGTGTGTAGGTTAAAGAATGCTCTATATAGGCTGAAATTGTCACCCAGGGCGTGGTTCGGGAGGTTTTCAGCGGTTATGACGAAGTATGGTTACCACCAGAGCAATTCAGATCACACATTGTTCATCAAACGGAAGGATGGGCTCGTAACGTGTCTTATTATTTATGTGGATGATATGATTATTACAGGTGACGACATAGATGAGATATCATGGCTGAAGGAAAACTTGTTTAGGGAGTTTGAGATGAAGGACCTCGGGAGGTTGAAGTACTTCCTCGGGGATTGAAGTGATGAGGTCCGAGAAAGGTATATACATTTCACAGCGAAAGTTCGTGTTTGATCTATTGGCAGAGACATGGCTACTGGAGTGCCGACCAGCTGACACTCCCATGATGGTCAATCACGGACTGAGAATTGTTGAAGGGCCACCAGAGGTAGATAAGGAACAGTACCAACACCTGGTAGGGAAGTTGATCTACTTGTCTTACACACGACATGACATAGCCTGTGCAGTGGGGGTGCTGAGTCAGTTTATGCACCAACCTCAGAAGGAACACTTAGATGCGGCGGTCAGGGTTTGCCGGCACTTGAAGGGATATCCAGGACGAGGGGTTTTGTTTCAAAAGAACGGACATTTCGATGTTGAGGCCTATACAGATGCTGATTGGGCTGGCAGTCTAGGGACCGGAGATCTACCTCTGGCTACTTTACTCTGGTTGGAGGAAACGTGGTGACATGGCGGAGTAAGAAACAGAAGGTGGTTGCACTTTCAAGTGCAGAGGCAGAGTTTAGAGGTATTGCTCAAGGAGTGGCGGAAGTTCTTTGGCTAAGGAAATTGCTTGCAGAGATTGGCATTCCAATGATCAGGGCTTGTAATCTCATATGCAATAATCGGGCTACGATTAGTATATCCGAGAATCCCGTGCAGAATGATCGTACGAAACATATAGAAGTGGATCGACACTTTATTAAGGAAAAGATTGAGGAAGGAATAATCAAGCTACCATTTGTGAGGTCAGAGGACCAATTAGCGGATATATTGACGAAGGCGGTTAATGAAAGGATCTTTGGGGAAGTTTTGAGCAAGTTGCACATCGGAGATCCGACGATACAACTTGAGGGGGAGTGTTGAATAACAGAAAAACAAGATCTTAGGACTCTTAGTTACGTAAATGTGTAAAGGTATTCTGTTCCGTATTTCTAGCTTAGGGTTTGTTGTACAATCTCTTTTTATACGCTATTTGTACCATATTGTTTACATACATAATATACAGAATTCAATAAGAACAGTTCGTTTCTTCCCAACCATGGCATCCAATATAGAAAACAAATCCCTAGTTGAACATCATATTTTACTGAACTTTCAATTTTGGCAAAATCTCGTATGATTTTTACTTACTTAAAATATCCCTCAAAATATGTTGTATAATTCTCACAAAATCTTGTACTAAAACGTGTAATGCCGTATTTATATGGTATTATGTTATATAATTTTATAGGGAGTAAAGTAAAAATATTCCAAACTGATAGGGAGTTATTTCAAACTGTTAGAGAGTTATTTCAAACTGTCCCATTATTAAAATATAAAACTCTTGAAAAATGAAAATTTCAATAGAAAACTTTTAATTAAGTTATTATGTGGAATTACTAAATTACACGACTGAGTGGGTGGTAAAGTAACATCTTTCTTTCTTTCTTTCTTTCTTTTTTCCTTCTCTTTGGTAACAAGGGTAACATCTTTCGCTGTTACACTGTAGAAAGTTTGGACCTTTATGCCTTGGAATTGGGCTAGTCCAATGGTATATGTACTTAAGATATAATAGATGGGCCCAAGGTTAAATATGAAAATGTTGTAATGGAGCCGTTTTAGATATGAAATTAAAGTGGAACTTTAGATTAAAAGCATAAAAATCAGCCCACTAATAAAAAAGAAAACCCAAAATAAAACCCATACCAATTTCCTAAATTCGGGAATTATATTAATTTTTTAAATAAAAAAATATGATGAATAAATGCTCATAGCCAATTCTAGTTTTTTAAATTTTATTTGCATAGTTGGAGAACCAAGGGAAATTCTTTGCTCCTCTTAAAAGTAAGGACGTTTATACTTTATATATTGTGGACAAAAACAAGTTTTAGCTTGTCATAAAATTTATCTCAATTGTACTGTAAAAAAAATAAAGAGATTTTGTTGGTATTCGGACATAATCATAAGAAATTGGAAATTGAATATAATTTTCGAGGTTACATATGCTTATAATAACATATGGGGAAAAATTTTTTAACAACCTGAACTATTATGAAAATTTGACTTTGCAATCTAAACTAAAAAACGTCGTCGGTTGCAACCTGAACTATTTGAAATTCACACTTTGCAACCTCAGTGTAAAATCATACTTACGTGTCAAGCGTGTGAGGTATCCACGTCAGTGTCTCCGGTGACGAAAGTGACCGGATTTTACACTGACGTTGCAAAGTGTGAATTTCAAATAGTTCAGGTCGCAACCGACAATATTTTTTAGTTTAGGTTGCAAAGTCAAAATTTCGTAATAGTTCAGGTTGTTAAATTTTTTTTTCCTTAATTAAAAAAGAAAATATAGTCAACTCAATAATGTGTCTGGATAGAGTATTAGTGATGCAAGTGGGAATTGGCTATAGGCCAATAGAGAAATTTATGAACAAAACAATACGTAGCTTTCGAGGAATTTATCAAAAATTATGTGAAATGTGAATTGACGTTTTCAACCAACGAAACTTATCCCACGGCATTAAAGAGAATCCATACAGATAAATCAGATGAAAAGGTAGGGTCAGACTTAGTTGCACACAAAATACGGAGCCATGAATTGCAATTAGCGAGCAAAAATTTGTACTATTAATAATATAAATAATAATTTTTTAAGAGTGATAAAATTATATTTTATATTAAAATAAAAAGGAATAAAATTTATAATTAGGGGCTGAAAATCTAAAATAAGAAAGGTAAAATTATAAAATATTTTAAAATTTAGAAAGGACAAAAATAAAAATTTTCTAAAAAATATAGGTATAAACGAAATTTTTCAAAAATTAAGAGAAAAAAACAAAATTTTTCAAAATTCAGGGGGTGAGGGTCCCCCCCTAAGTTCCGTAATTGGTTGCACACTTACACTCTTTATCCGCTTTATGTATCGGAAAAACATTGATTAGCCATGAATATTGGTTGAATCAAACTCTTTTTATATCCTTCTTATATAGTTAAAAAAAACTCTTCAGGGTGTAAGTTTTTTGTTGATCCTCTCGAAGCTAACTCTTTATCTTGTTCGATCCATTACTATTATATCTAAATTCTTTATTTTTTTCAGCATGTTCCTCGCTCACCCCATCCTTAGGGAACCTTGCCATCCGACCTCTATCATACACCTCGCAAACTCTACCTTCTTAGTTTTGATCGGACTGAGTCACGGATTCTTGGCTAGCTATGTGTCAATATAGGGTTATGATTATGACGGGAAATTGTGATAATGATTAGTTTCTAATTGTGAATACAGTGATTAGTAATATAAGATAACTTATTGGAGAAAATTAACATTCTTTTATTCCTAAGGATAAAGATTAATGGGCAAATAACAATTAGCTATAAATAATGTCATGCATGATTGCTTTTGAAGTATAAAAACTATATAATAGTTAAATTAATTTGAAACACTTATCTGACTGAAATTGAAATGTATTAATCGATCGGTATCTACAAATGTATATGTTGACAATTACTTATTTACTTATCTATCTTATTATTTATTTTTTTTCCCCAGCAAATTAGCAAATAACCCAAGTTTAATTACAATTCTGGAGGAAAAGGGATATGGGTGCACTAAACCCCAACCAAGATACCAAAGACTTAATGATCACAAGAATTTGATCACGAAATTTATAGTTAAACTAATATTACATCAAATTGTTAAATTACTTTATTTGTCGCATATTATTTTACTTAAATAGCATATTTTCAATTTTTAAATAGAGATAGATGAAACTCTATATGAAAATTTAAAATAGAAAATATTAATGTTTGCGGTGCGACCTGTTCCGGAATGTGGCCAGCCTGAAATTAATAAATTATAGGAAAACCAGCGCTTAGTAGCCCTTTAGACTTTAGAATCATGCCAATTAATGTGGAAATGACAAATATATTTATTGAAAAGACAAAAATAAAATGTCAAATTGTGGAAAGAAGAGAGAGACGCTCAAGAGATTGAGAAGCCACCTATTAATTTTTATCTTAATGTAAACTTCATTATTTATAATTCTGAATTAAATCAACCATTAAAATAAAAAAAAGTACTAATAAATAATTATTTTATATTTACAAATTCAAATACCAATGGTCTCACGAGCCGTAATGCTCAAGTAATGAATTGAAAAACCAATTATTGGTTGTAAACTTCGAACACCCATATTTTTTTTTATTTTTTTTGAGGAAATAGAACACCCATATTAATTGATATATATGTATAATTATTTACAAGGAAAAAGATATCCACGTACGAAAAATATAATCCTGTCATGTTGTCTGGGGGTTAGGTGTGTTTTGTGAAATCCTCAACTACTGGTCAACAGATCCACTAGTCAACGTACATATTCCCCTTATTCTTATGATTTATGAGGGAGATGAGAAAGAGGGAGATCTCATTCACATATAATGCATGGATAAATATTATTTTATTATATCATATTGAATCGAATATATTTTTATTCACTATTCAGCGCATATAAATTTTTTTATGCATATTCTTTTAATTTCATATATATTCGTATCGGCATATTTATATATATATGTATCATAAGTATAAACTATAAACAATCCAAAACTAAAGATATCCAAACGAAATAATCCAAGGAAGAATGACTCGATTAGAAGTTAATTAATTTCTACATTTATTATCTTAATGGAGCTCATTTGGATCGATCGAGTTATAGGTTAATAGCATAGATTAATTTTTTTTAAGATTAATGTTTTGCAAGTGCACATTGTTCTTGTTGTATTGGTTGTGTTGCTCTTGCGCAAGAACTTATTATATACATTATTAAGATTAATTGGCCTGCAATTAATAGGAAGGAAAAGACATGAACAAGTTGCAAATATATATAAGTATTTTAGATACTTAAGAAGTCAGTATTAAATCTTGCAAGAAAAGAATCCAATTAATATATTAAGTATGCAGCACTTATGTGGATCTACCACATCTTCATACTAATGTTTAAGGAAGAATTAACTAATAATCTCAAAAACACATTAATATGATAATAATGTATGTTGTGGTCGTTTGTCAACCTTTTCATTTAAAGAAAGGGATGCATGTTGGATTTTGGACAGAAACCCCTTAAATCCACGTGCTCTACCATACAACTCCAACTACCCCCGATCATATGAATTTTGAAATTTCTACTCTTGCATCTTCTTATAATTATCAAAAGAAGATTTATAAATTTGTTATTTTTGGCCATAAGTTTCATATCCCGACGTGATTTTCTTCAGAAATATATCAGTCGACATACAATTAGTTACAACGTTAATATGGCCAAACATTTTTGTCAATGAACGTTGTTCTTTTCATATCTATGTAGCTAGTTTCCTTTAGCCGGCCCGCCAAAATGGCTAACCTAGCTAAATTAATGTCTCATTGACATTTGACAATATTGAGTAAGTGTGAGCTTCAATTAGAAAAGTCCTGAAAAGCTAAATTCTAGCATAGTAAGTATTTCGAAGATTCTAACTCAGTCATGACCAGAGACGGAGCTAAAGGGGGGTTGGGGGCCTAAATTTTAAAAATTTTCGTTTATTACTTATATATTTTAAAAAAATTTATAATTTTGCCCCTCATATTTTAGATTTTCGCCCCCCTAATTATAGATTTTATCTCTCTTATTTTAAAATAAGTTACGGTTTCACCACTCTTGAAAAAATATTATTTATATTATCGATATTATGAATTTTCGTCCCCCCTCGTTGCAAATCCTGATTCCGTCCCTGGTCATGACTTAATTAAGTTTAATTAATTATATGATTGAACATGTTAAATACTTGTTGCGTCCTTCTTTCATTCTCTGAACGCGACCGCCCTCTCGATTGTTATTCATTTTCTACTCGTTTTTGGTTATGCCATTTTTCTTCTTTCTCTCCCTCTTATTTATAGATCTCCAATTAATTTTATTTCTTTAGTCTTCTCATACTTTTCATCTCTAAATTTGACCTAAATTTGATTTTATCTAAACTTATTCATTATTTTGTCCGTCATAAAATATTATCCGGATGTCTGTTCGTAGGTGCTAGAGAACTGACATATTTTTCATTAAAATATGGATACCCACAGATATCCTAACTTGAGTTCAGAAAAGTCTACTAACGAGTTTATATAAAGTGTCATTGGTTATGTCCCCAACACTTACTATATGACATACTATATGTAAAACAATCTATAACAATGTTCGGCCAACAATGGTTGGTCCAAGTAGTTGGAGAATTGTTTCTCGAAGGTAAAGTCTCGGGAAGTCTCGGGTTCAAATATCTCTGATCATTTGGGGGTATGTGTTAAAAAAAAATCTATAACAATTTTCTTTTGTTATGTAGAACCTGATTCGAGTTGCAATTACAGTTTTCATGTTCATATGATTTTTAAATTCCATGTATTAATTAGTTGGCGAGAAACTATTTGAATATTTTTCTTATTATTTTCATACTATTTAATTTAGCAAATTTGATTCTCTTACTTACCCGCATGCCTATAGAATTAATATGCTTAAACATGATGTTTAAAAACTATAACTACTCTGCTGGTAGGATTCATGACACACGAGAATATATCATATATACTATACATTTGCACATATATTACTAGTTTGAAATGAAAAGAAAAGAAACTAAATATATTTTTCATCTTTCGATATGAAAAAAAAAAGCCTTTTCAAAGTTATTATATCACCATATATTCTAATTTAACTTCTATATAGTTGTAAAACAAACAATATATCTTTTGACAAATATATTTATAAAACATATTGCTGAAAATATCAATGAAAGATTGTATATATGATAAGAACATAACGTGTTAGTTGATGAAATGATTAAGAATCAAGAAATTAAATGACAAAGAATAATAAATAAACTTGATTATTATCAGGAGGGTGATAACTTGTTACAACACTCAAGAATTTATTTTTCCTTTACATTTCAGTTTCCTGAATTCAAATGCATCTTGCCCACCCAAATTAGTTAGCTACTAGCACTTTTTCTATTGGTTCGGGTAATTGTTCCATTACAACAATAGAGTTGTTGGGAGCTTAGAGAGGGACTCAAGATCGCATGGAAAACATCGTCTGGAAAGAATCATTGTGGAAGTTAACGCAGAGACAATCATTCGTCTCATTAAAGAGGCTACGTAGCTTTCATCATTTGAGTTTTATTGTTGATGATTGTCGTACTCTTCTCATGAGGCCTTGACAATATCGTCTCCAATACACTCGTAGAGATGACAATTCATGTGCGGACACTTTAGCCAAAATTGATCATCAATCTTTGAATCACGTGAAAAGGATTAATCCCCCTCATGCTTTGATGAATGTACATGAAGTTGACTTATAGTTTCTCTTCTTTAGGAATGCATTTTGACAAAAAAAAAATCTAAGAAAGATTGGAGTGTCATAACCTCAAGAGAACAATTTTATATAGTACAAAACTACAAATCTTAATTGCAAATTACACTTAGATAATAAAACTTTGAAAGATTGTATAGTATGAAATAATGAACTTATAGTATATTAAAGTGGGAGCGAGCACTTGGAGCGACTCCAAAATTATCAGACAGTGGAATCAAAAAATATTAACTATTAATTAAAATATTTTATTAAAAATTAATATATTTATTTAAAATATTTGTTTTATAATTATCTTCTATGATTTTTTTATTTGTACTAATTTAATCCATCTCTGATGTGTTTTGAAATTAAAAAAAATTATAAAGTCTATATTATTAAGAGTTTTGTAATATTTAGAGTATCATTAAATATGAGGTCTAGGTTTTTTTAATTATATTAATTTTAAAATTAAGGGTCGGAAATATTAGTTTTTCCATTTTTTTGGAATAAAAAAATTATTCTTAAAATAATAAATTTAAAAATATATAAATTTATAATTTTTTATTTACTTAATTTTTTTTTTGTGTAGGATCAATTGACCCCACTTCTTAATAGGTGGTGTCGCTCAGACTTATAAAAAAAATTACACTATATCACATCCATAGAGATGATGAGAATTTGAATTCGAATTTACAATCTTATCAAAATCAAATTATGACACTACTCACTTGACCAACCCGTAAGATTTTAATAAAGTGAAAATTATGAGGATATATGAAGTCATGGAAAAAATATGCCCAAATTTAGTTGGATATTATTACTAGTCCGTTATAAACGGAATATGGATTACTGTGATAGGAAAATCGAATCCTCAATTTTTTTTTTGGCCAGAGACTCAGATTGAGTCATAGTCCAGCCTTCCAGGAAACTACGGCATTTTAGGACAGGATTAAATATGTGAGAAATTACTACTTTAAAGAACAATAAATTTAATTTAATAAGAACAATAAATAGGCAAGTGCATAGATTTAGCCCACAAAACTTGGAAACGCATTGACTATTGTCGTACCAATAGTTAAAACAAGGCAACAATTACTATTTAGTCATTACTTAGTCTACACCCTACACCCTACACTACTTCATGAATTTATAAATTATAATGACTTAGGACCTATGATGCATGGACGGCGACACGGATACGACACGACACGGATACAGCGATACGGATTTTTTTTTTAATTTCCCACGTGAGGAGTGTCGGACACGGCAAGATGATATTTTTAGAAGTGTCGGTGCATTAGAGCTTAGGACTAATTTACTAAAGTTTTAAATAAATTAATACAAAATTCAGAATAAAAATATAGTCAATAGAAAATTTCTATCTATAATTTGGGGAGAAAATTGCATTTTTGGTCCCATAGGAAATAAGTCAATTTTTTTTGTCCCGTAGTTTTTAAATAGTCCCGCACTTTTTGTTTTTCGACAAATGTAGTCCCAAAGTGAAAATTTTTCAATATTAGTCCCAAAAAATTTTAAAATATATATTTATAATATTTTTCCTTAATTAAAAA
>JBBMKE010000009.1:13759443-13775012 GCA_037834125.1 Lippia alba | reverse complement strand
ACAAACTCTTGTCTGCTCATGTTCTTCATGTCCTCGAGTTCTTGATGATAATTCTCCAACTGCATTATTAATTAATTTATTATTTCTATTTATTGAGAAGAAAATAAAGCTGGGTGGAACAAAAATGGAAGTAAAATTGAAATCCCACCTGAAAATTGATGTGTGTTGAAGGTCCCCAGTACTTGAGTGCAGCCAAATCATAAGCCCTCGCAGCCTTTTCTTCCTTATCATATCCCCCTAAAGTGAACATTAATTATAGATCAATTATTACTGCGAATAATATAGGTTATTTGGCCTAATATGCTAATTTATTCACAAAATAGTGGCATTATTTCAGTTTAAAACGATAATTACCTAGATAAACTGGATATGAGCCCAACGCCATCCCCCAAGAACCAAGATTTTGCCAAAAACAGAAAAACAGGGGAAAATTAATTTAGCAAATGCAGACTTATATTTGAAAAACAGAATCTTTATTCATAAAGTAATTCTACAAAAATCATATATATATATAATCACTAACCTTGTCTTCCCTTTCTGGTTTGACCTTCTTTCTTACAACTATTGTCCCATAGATGAGCTTCATATCTGCCAGTCCACCTATGCCTGATGAAAAAAAAAAACAGCAAAAAATATAGAAAAATACATTAAAAAATATAAACAATTACCATCAATAAAAATAAAAAATAAAAGAAGCTTAAAAACAGGGTAAAATTTTAAAAAATCAAACCTTGTGACACCTCTATACTGTGAAGTCCTCTGGCCAAACGTATCAATGGATTTCCTATGAACAATCTTCTTCTGTTCAACCTTTTCACATCCCCTTTTCTTGTTACCCTCCAAAACCATAGCAGCAGAGATATCAATCTGCTGCGAGCCGCTCACGCAGCTCGACTGTGAGCCCGGGCTCATCGACAAGCTCAACGGCTGCAAATCGCCGTATCCCAGCGAACCCATCAACGGCCCAGATTCATTCTGGTAATTTCTGGACACCCAGTTCTTCATCCCGTCGTCCGCCATTGTTGGAAGCTGAAGACTGAAATCCCCGAGCTGAGTTTCCTTAAACACGCAGTATTGCGTGTATTCTTGATTCATAGTATTTTGACTGTTTTCTGGATGATGGGTTAGGAAATGTTGCCCATTGTTGGCTTGATTTTCAGGGTTTTGGTGGTAGTACATACTGCTACTGTCGTAGTGATGGGTCCCCATCGTTACTCCGCCTAAGAAATCCTCCAGTTTTGCTGTACGAATTACCATACACACATTCACAGTTAAAAAAAAAATTTGAATTCATGGAAAATAATTTTTAAAAAAAATGGAAAAAGAAATTACCTTGCGGTTGTGAGGTGGTGATGGCTTCCATCAAGCACAATGAGCCGTCAGATTTCAGTGGCATCGTAGTTAAAGGAGAAATATTTGCGGCATTATTAGTGTTGTTTTCTCCTTCGACGCCATAACTGTAGATTTCCGCAGGGTAGCTGAAAGTGGAGGAGAAGCTTAAGGGAACATCTTCAGAGTTTTCATGGTGATGATGATGATGATGATCTGCTGCTGAAAGAGAGAAGCCCAACCAGTTATGATTATGGCTTAGATTACTTTCGTCACTCATTTGCTTCATTTTCTTTTCTTGTTTTTCCTATGAGGATCTGCTTTTCAATTAGAAGAGAAAATCTAGGAGAGATTGTGGGGAAATACGTTTGTTTTCTTGGAAGAAAGCAAATCAATCATTGAAAAGAAATGAAGTAATGATGCTTGCTAGTTGCTACGCTCCATTTTGAAAACCAAGTGCGTGGTTTCTTTTGTTTTGTAGCAGCAGGGGTTTAAGTAGAAGAAAATCTAAGCCAAAATATTGCCAAATAAATGGATTAAACGTGTTGTCACTTTCTTTTGCTTTCCTCTCTTTTCTCTCTCACACACACTAAACAAAAAGAATTAGATTGAGCAAAGAATGCTGGGTATTTTTCCTGCATTCCATAGGGATCTGTGCCTCAGAAATATATACATCCTTCTTTAATTTTGCTTTGCTTTTTCTCCCTTTACAGCCTCCTCTCCTTTTCATTTTTTTTTTCCTTGTTAAATTCGCATGAAAAATTGCGGGAATTTAGTTTTCTTGACTTGAAAAGGGATAAAGGTTAATGAACATTGAAGTGGTTCTGAGGGTATAGTATAAAGGCTGCAAAGCACTCGCAATATTACCAAATTCAGAAGAGCAGTTTGTGCAGAAAAACAGCTCCTCATTACCCAGAGAAAGCGCTGCGTAATGGGAAGGAGACAATAACTTCTGTATTATGTAATGAATGATGCTATAAAGACACCGTGAGTTGCAAGTCACTCTTTATGTCATCCGCTCGTCTGAATCCTGAATTTATGATTAATACGATTGGACATTACGTACATTCAAATGGCATGTCCAATTAATCCATCCGCATCTTCTACTCTTACAAATACTGTTGCGAAAATTAGAATGGATTATGACTACAAATATTTATGGTTTAATTTGTCATTCTTTTAAGTTTTATTTTTACAGTCACATAATAAGTTAAAACAATCGCCGCCTTAGTTTAATGGTTTGACTGAATTAGATTCGGTTATAATTACTGATAGTTTATTGTCCCAACTACATTTATAAGTATATCAACTAAGCTTGACTAACTTTTGTTAATTTCAAAAACTTTATAATAAAATATCAAACAAATATAATACTGTTTTTTAATATTAATTTGTTATGTCGTGTTTAATAGTTGTATGTTTCGTCCATCTAGTTGGATATATATTATGTAATAAATTTAAAAGAATATATATATATATATATATATGTTGTTGTGTGTTGTGTTCATATCTTGGTCTATTTCCATGCATCATTGGTGACAATATATAATGGAGATGATATACAAGATAGATATTAAAAGTTACTGCCCTAGTATTAATATGTCAGGAATTAATCTTAGCAAAGACTGGCAATGAAAATTAAACTAATTTTGTCGCCGCTACACTTGCTAGCTGGAATAAAAATAAAAAAAATAAAAAAAGTCAATGATAGTTGGCTCAAATTAATAACTCTTCTTTTTTTTTTTAATAATAATTATAGGTTGGTTGAGTGAAAAAAAATTATTCATCCTTAACCAAAAAACAGATGTTGAATCCTTATTTTAAAATAGAGCAATTTTAAATTTTCTAATCAATTGTCTTACCTTATAAGGTGTCTATAATTCAATAAAGATATTAATTACTGTAGTCGATAGTGAATACTTTGGTCTAAGTTAAAAATAATACTTTATAGGTTCAAATCCTTCTAATTTGCCATTAAAAAAAATCTTGACATAATTTTAAAACCTCCTCTAATCTTTTGCTAATATTATTTTAATTTAGCAGACTGATGGCATTATGTCAATTCACAAGACCTGCAAAATCTATCTACATAGATTTCTCCAGGCAGAAGACAAACTGTGTTTCTGCCCTTATGGCAAACACCACAGCAAAATACGTACATACAAACATATATATCTGTATAGGCTGATAGGCCTCTGATCTGATTTATTGAATATGGCCTATTTACTGCATAGCTACTCTTTCCAACTAGTTGAGCATATGTCGACAAGCCTAAACCATGTCTCATCTGCTTTTCTTTTTTTATTTTTCTATAACAAAATATATAAATCTGCTTAATTTCCTTTCAAAATGTAAAAAGTGTATGAAACGTACATAAATCGACACAGAAATATCAGCAAAGAAAGAAAGTCTGTTTTGACTGCCTGCAAAGCATGCCTACTTCTTCTACTTTATTTTATTTTGTTTTATTTTATTTTATTTTCTGAAGTTACTGTGGTGGACAGACTTTTTCTAAAGAGGCTGTGCTACTTTATTTAACATAGGTGGCCAAATACGGCTATTGAGCATTTACCAAATTTTATGGACTCTTGTACATTTACTTGCGTTGTTAATTATTCGGAGAGTTTTGTGCTGTTTGATTCTTGAATAATAAATAACTTCACTTTTAGTTCAAAAGAGCATCTTAAATGAGTGTCTTTAATTAATATTTTAAAAAGGATTCAGAATTCGGATGCTGAGTTAATTGAGAATACTTGGTTTAAAACTGTAGTACTTTATGAGGAACTCATGCACAATAACTTGGGATGGAAAGGTGGAATTATAATTGAGAAATTGGTTGTAAGAGCATAGATATTTCTAACCCCAATCTTGCTCCGTCAAATCAATATAATGAGATGACGAACAATGAGATGTTTGAATTTGTCATGCAATTGTTGGAAACTTTAATTAAGATAATAACAAGTGTAATATACTTGTTATGTAATTGTTTAGAAGCGGAATCCTCAATCGGTTAAAATTTTCCTTGAAGAATTACATATAACATTCATGAGTTTAGACGTAATTACAAGTTAATCCGTATGATATTACTGATTAAATCAGAATCTATTTTTAGTGCAAAAAACATTTATATAACAGAAATTGCATCAATGCCACAACAAAACTCCAACTCAGGTCATGCTTTTACGCCAAAATAAAATGTCAAAAATCCTATTATAGCTAATATTATCACAGACAGTAATTCACTAGTATTTCTAGTTTCTACACTCGGGGGCATATATATATATATATATATATATGTAATTTGTCACTATATGTAACTCGAAAACTTACTCAGAAATGTGAAGTCTCTTAGCTTAATGGTGTCAGACCTATTTGAGAAACAAAACAAGAAAAAGTCACAAGAAGGGATCCAGCTAGCCATTTGAGCCCCAGTCATGCAACTTACAATATGATTCAAAACCTTCTGAGACTTTGGCAATATATTACAGAGTTAGCGAGGTTCCAGCAGCTTTACGTTGATTCACAAAAATGGTACCTCTCCCTCGGCCACTTTAAAAAATTAATTGATATTAGCCACCAAAAATCGAAATAACAATGTGAATATTGTCAAATACTATATACATTAAGTGATAATGTTGTTTCTAACAAAAAAAAGTGATAACGTTGTTATGTTTAATAGTTACAACAACTTTTATTTTGTCACCCTAATGATTCCAAAGCAGTAACAATTTAGTGAGTAGTGAAATGAAAATTTATTACAATAGTTTATGATGAAATATCTGTTGTGTCCTCTCTGTAACGCTAGTATATTACCTTTTTTTTTTTCTCTCTTTCTATGGTAATCTGAGTTATCCTTTTTCCTTATCCATATTTATAGATCTCGATTCTTTATCATCATAGATTTCTAAATGTGTTAGACATTCGCAATTTTACTTTGCATTTCTTTTTATCTCTACTTGGTTATTACTTGTTGGCACTATCGGAGACTCCTAAACATTATGCATTCTATTAATTATTTGTTCGTCTGCTCGGAGGTAAGCAAATCTATTTTATTTTTCCGAGTTGGTACGAGGTTGAGCTTTATATGGGCTTTTAGGTATGTCCCCAATAATATCCATGTTCAATAACTCAACATTGAGTTTGTTATTAACGGTTAGGAGTGTCAACTACGTGCTAATCAAATTTGTATATATAGACATATGTGGAACACGCTTTTCTAATTAGTCAATGAAAATAATAAATATATATTTGGAGGTTTTACATGAGAAAAGGTTGATCAATGAGTACAAACAAAAAACATGAACCATTTAGATTTAAATATAATGGGAATGCACTACAAAAAGCACCTCCTTTTGTTGACAAAATATGTCACTGAATCTCTTGTCACAAATTATTTACTTATAATGGAATTATCTAGTTTTTTTTCGAAGAAATTTGTTAGAACTGTTCGCGTCATAATGGCAAGAAAATTTTAATGTGAGGGATAGAAAACATTTGTGATGCTTTTTTTTTTTTGAATTTTTATGACAAGTTAATGAGTGATAAAGATATTTCGTGACTAAATGTCGGGTTCGTCAGCTAGAATGTATAGGACACAAAATTTGATAATATGTTAAACAAGGTTCAGTATAATAATTGGATTTTTTTTTCTATTGTCAATTTATATATATGGAGTCGGATTAAACTATTAAAGTGTAAAGCATTGCTTACTAATAGTAGAGTTGAGTACCTAATGATTCGAATAGAAAAATCCTAATTAAACTAGCACAATGTTAAACTACTAATTTATAATTGGATATCTATTTTGGGTAAACCTTTATGATACAATATTGAATGGTACTTTGTCCGTCTAGAGGCATTTTTGTATCAAATGTGATCTCAGATTTGAAACGTATCAAAACCAATCAAAGTCGATTGTTAGTCGCGGAAGCTAAGTGTTAGATACTGGGAATTCGCCGCCTCTCGAATATGCAGAACAAAATTTTATATACGCGAGATCCACCTCTATCTGATGGTGAGGTTATGGACTATATCGCGCACCAACGAGCTGGGAGTCTAGGACGTTGCATTTATGAAGGAGGGAGATTATAAAGTAATCAAGATTTATACAATCATAAATACCAACTAAAAATGCAAATAATATATATTGAGCCATGATACATAAAAAGAAACATTAATTATACTTAGTGAAAAATGATTTGGCTTTACTTCATAATATTATATAGTTTTTTTTTTACTTCATATAATATATAGTTTCACAATCTTAAAAGTAACAACATTTGTATCTAAAGCGGTTGCAACGTACCTTATATAATTAATGGTGAAATACACTCAAGTACCCTGAGATTTGTCATAATTACAATCAGGTCCCTCTTGTTTCGAAAATTACATATGAACCCCTAAAAATACTGTTTCAATTACAAATCAGTCCCTTTTTAGGTGTTTATATGTAATTGAAACAATATTTTTAGGGGTTCATATGTAATTTTCGAAACAAGAGGGACTGATCTGTAATTAGAACAAACCTCAGGGCACTTGAGTGTAATTTGTCCTATAATTAATTCAAAAACAATACCAGTTACTACTTAATCCTTCGAAAAACTTTTGTACCATAAATTAGTTTATAATTATTACTATCAATAACAATTTTTGAACTATGAGATGCATTGAAAATTTTGAATCTCTTAATAATGTTTCCAGCTATCTACATAGTAATCAAGACATGTTCCCAGAAACCATTTAAGAATCCGTTTCAATTTACACTCTTTCATTTTCGTCTTCTGAGATTGGAAGCAGGAAAGAGTGAGGTCCCCTCATTCTCACTTTCTTTACCGCATCAATAATTAAATAGAGCTGATGTTAATTCTGAATATATGGCCTTTTCAAAGGATCTCTTGAGAATGATTGCAACACCCTAAGCTCATTATTACCCTAATGTTGTCCAATATTGGGACACCAAAATTATTAGGATGTCATTCTCTCAACAACTCAACTTATAGTATATGCGTCTGTCCTCGTATCCAAGGCCAGAATATAGTTGGAAAGTGACTTAATTTAGATCCCAAGTATATACATAATGTTTATCCCTTAAGGTATACTTAGATGTTAACCAATGCATATATGATATATCCATCTCTCATGCAGCTTACTCTATTTGGAATGCCAGCTTTCACAATTTATGGTCAAACAAGGTTAATAGGTTATTGTTTTTATTTTTTTTTTATTATTATTTTTTTTGTGATGATTTCCATATTCCTTTTTCTTTCTTTACGAAAGCTTACAAACATGTCAAAAGCTCAAGGCATCTATTTCAGTTTTCCTTCTTGTGATTGTTATAATCTGGGTCTAATTGATTTCTTCTGATGATTATGCTTCCAGCTCATTTTAGCTTGATCAATGGGTTGGAAAAAAGTTTTGAACTGTTAGTAATGCGAGGTCTTCCTACATTCTTAACCTATAATTGACGGATACTTTTAAAAATATTAATTTATCATATTGTGAGTGTTCGACACTGTATTCAATACTCATTACGTTGAAATTTTAAAAAATAATTGTATTGTTATATCCATATTGTATCGTACTGTCAGTGTCGCTGAGTCTCTGTCCATAAGCTCATGCATCATAATTAATAACCCATACATTTTCAAATTCTTCTATCCTTAAATAAGCATATTTTCACATGCAATGCAACTTAGAATTAGATCTTCAATTTCTCATAAACTTAATTCAAATGGAAGATCAACTCTTATTAACTAATTCAATATTTTAGGGTACAATTTCAAAGTTGATTTATCCTGAATTTTCGATAATTCATTGATTCATTAATGGATATCCAACTTTGTAGATTGAGTTTGAAATTTATTTTATTTTAAATTTTATTAACTCAATACACCTCATCACTTGTATTTGAGCAAGCCTCAATTGTTTGGCCACGTCATTAAATAAGCAAAATGGGGCAGTTTTCAAGTATCACGTGAAGGGCACGAAGCTGTTTCTGGCAAATTTTATTCTCAAAATTTATAAAATTTGAAGAGTTATGCGACTATTTTACCGCTGAAAAACGTATAATGTCAAAATTAATAATGCGAGGCAGTCGATATCCTAATCTTTAACCTTTTCAATCATGGAATAACCTTAATGAAATCCTAGTTTATTTTCTGAATGTCACACACTAAACTAAGTTTTTCGTATAGCAACTCAACATTTACATGTAAACGTTACGTGATTAACCCATATATTATTTATGATAAAAATAACGGCTTTATTATATGTGATACAAGATTACCAAAATTAATAAAGGTTGACATGATTACATAAAGAGATGAAATATAACGTCAATAAATAATACCTGTAACGTCAGACAGTAAGTAAGAACACTCCTTCTATTACTATTACATTGGTTGGTTTCAAACCAAATTCGTGATGAGATTACTAGTAAATAACATTTCTTTATGCAAACCTTAATTATTCAATAATCTTATTAAATCATTCACTAAAGAACGACCTTTTTATTCATCTTAAATCGTTTAACAAAGAAAAGATCCCTCAACCAAATCGGAGACATAGATAGAATATCAAATAACCCCGTCATATGACCGTACGTGATTGTCTTCGGAGGATTCGGACTCAAAACATTCCCGGTCACATACCGAGCAAACACCGCCGCATCCGTCGATTTCCCACTCTGAGAAGCCTTCGCCCTCTCAGCAATGGAATCCTTAAAATCTTTATAAATTTTCCAATCATAATCCTTCAATCTCTCCACCGCGTTCCTCCCAAACCCCGACCTCACCGCACCCGGATACACCAACACCACGTTCACGTTAAACGGCCGCAGCTCCACCCGTAGCGAGTGTGACACCGCATGCACGTACGCCTTGCTCGCACAGTACGATCCTGCCCACGGCGTTGGCACTTTCCCGACGATGCTGCCAACATTCACTATGGTGCCACTCCCGCGCGCCGCCATGTGGGGCACCACCTTCAAGAATATCTTTTTTATTAATTGATAATTGTATTAAAATAAAACCATCAAAATATGGTTACATACACCACCTGCTGCACCACGCGCAGTTGTCCCAGCGCATTGATTTCGTACGCTTTTCGTATCACGTCCAACGGGAGCTCCGCCAGAGGGCCCGTGCTGGAAATCCCGGCATTGTTTAGGACAATATCGATTTTTCCATGTTTGGAGAGGACGAGTTTCACGGCGTCTCGGACGCTTTCGTCGGAGGAGACGTCAAGTTCTAGGGTTTTGATTCCGTCGGAATTGAGGTCTCCGAGATCGGACATGCGTTGGGGAATGTCGGAGGCGAAGACGGTGCAGTTGTGCTCGGCGAACGCTTTGCAGTATTCATAGCCAATGCCGCCTTTAGCACAGCCTGTGATTAGAACAACTTTGCGTTCGGACATGTTTTTGTTTGTCTTGCTTAAGGGTTTGTTTTCTGGGTTCCTCGAAAGATATAGGCCGCAGTTTTGTCTGTTGTTAATGTCTGTAGCGTTTGTGATCTTTGAAGTCGGTTTCAGAATATTCCGAGCTTATTCCTGATTCGCCGGCCTAGGTTTTTGGGATTAAAGACTCTGGTTTTATTGTGGTAGAAAACAAGACGTCAAAATCATCTAAATTAATTAATCCCTTTCGCGTTAATATTATCGTCAAAGGAATAAAGAAACATACAATCTCATGTTAATCATCATTTTTTCCTTTTGAAAAGCCATGTTAATCAATCATTCAGCTATATGATTTTTTTTTTGGAAAAATAATTATGAATGTACGGAAATTATAAAAATGATATAGAGAAAGTGCATGAAATATACTAAAAATTCTGGAATTTGACTGAGAATCTCTCGCGTATATAATAAGGAATCTCGTGGTCAATTTGACTGCAAGTATAACTCTTTGCTTAAAAGAACAATTCAGTACATAGTACAGCATCAACATATCTCATCATCTCTCTCTCTTTTGCCTCTTGTCCATCTCTCCCTCTCAAATCTCAAGAAATGTCAAAGAACAAAGCTAAACCCTTTCAAATTTGATCGGAAAAAGTTTCTACACCTTAAAATTGATAAATTCGAGTTCGAATTTCGTTAAAAATAATTGATAACCACCGCTAAACATCTAAAATAAATAACTTTGACCAAACAAAGAGAATCTTATGAAAACATAAAAAGAACTAAACAAGAGAAAAAGTTACGTGAGCAATGTTTGTGCAATGTATGGGGATCTGTGCGTGGTTATCTTTAGCTTTTTGCTGCTCCCTCTCCGCTCCACCTCTGTCTCCTTACTTTTCCATCTTTTCCTTTCTTAGTTTCAGACATACGGCAAAAGCCACCCAATATCTCTGCACCACAGCGTCACCATATTCCCAGTAATTTCAATTTTCAAGTTTCAACAACCTAATTTACTTGGGAAAATTACACACTTTATGAAAATTATTAGCTGAGGGTTTTTGATTAAATTGGTGCAATTTGACCAGACTGTGAATTTCTGGAATCTTTTTAATGGTTGAAATGGCATTTGCTAGTTAGTTAGATAAAATTTTATATTCACTTGAAAAATCCTTTCATGCGTATATATACAAACAGATAAGCTATCTATTCTATTTATTATGAGCAACTTTTCAATTAAATATTATACTATTGTGAGAAAACTGAAGTTAATTTATTTTAATTGAGTTATTTAAGTAATGTAATGGAATGAGTGGCTCGGTGTTATTCTACTCAATTAGGCTCATGGCCAAAATAATGTTTAAATCATGGCTCAAGCCTATGTTCTTGGACACTTTGAAGCACAATATCTTGGAATGAAATAAAAAAAAAAAGTTCTAGGGGGAGAGTCCTTTCCACCTCTCTCTAGTGGGAAAGTTCTAGGGGGAAAGTTCTTGGACACTTTGAAGCACAAGATGACAAGATTCCGAAGAATTCTTATCTGGAATCTCTTACGGGCAGAAACTCAGAGGACATCAAGTTCTGCGAAGAGGTACTGGAGAACACGGACAAAATCCGTATTGTGGAACCATCGGAGGAATACCCCTACGCACGGATCATCATTGATGATGATTACCGTGAGTCTCTCCGGGCTGCTTGGAAGGACACGCTGATCCTTGAAATATTGGGGAGGAGTGTGGATATTCATCTGCTTTCAACCCGGATCGACAAACTTTGGGACCTCAGAGGAGGCTTTGATTTGGTGGAGTTAGGCCATGGGTGTTACGTGCTGAAACTAATGGACAAGGAGAAAGCCTCCTATATTCTGACAGAGGGGCCGTGGGTTATATCGGGACATTACCTAGTGATCCGAAAATGGATGCCTAAGTTTCAAGCATCGAAAGATCGCATTACTATGGCCATCACGTGGATACGGGTTCCAGAGATGTTCATCGAATATTATAAAGAAAAGATGATGTATTTTGTGGCTTCGGCGGTGGGAACGCCCGTCAAAGTAGACAAAAATACATATTGGGGAGCCAAAGGTAAGTATGCAAGAGACTGCGTTCAAATTGATCTAGAGAAACTGCTTCGTAGCGCCGTGGAGGTGGACGGCACCCTATACCCTATTGAGTATGAAAACCTACCAGCGATTTATTTCCAATGCGGGAGAGTCGGGCATAGAATTAATGCATGCCCGGAAAAGAAAGAAGTAACAGATCAAGAGACAAATCAGACCACTTCTACAAACGTTGACACACCGTTCGTGATGCAACCGGAAACATCCAACAAGCCGACGTATGGAAGCTAGATGCTTGCTAAGAATCGGAGAGGCCCGAAGCCCGACGGCGGATTCGACAGAACTCCGACAACTGCTCGGGGCAAATCTGGCAAATCCTGTGCGTAACAACCGGTACGGTGTGTTTGTGGATTTAGAAAGTGAATCCCATGATCAGGAAGATGTGGATATGACGCGTGAGAATGGGGTAACGAAGGAAAATACGGAGAAGATTCTGCAGCCTGCCAAGAATTCCAGACATGCGGGAAAGAGTAAGAAGAAGATAACGATGTCATATAATAATAAGATGAGACCTAATATGGAGTCAGCCCAAACCAGCAGAAACCCAAATTTGAAAAGGCCAAGTTCAGCCCGCATACCACATGTAGAAAAGACCAACAATTCGAGTCAGAACCAAATTAAGTCCTACTATAATCCTATAGCAAAAGAATAATTCTCTGAGGCCCAAGATCAAGGAAGGCCCATAGCTGAATCGCGAATGGATAGGCGACATATTCCTCTTGACAGGTGGAAAACAAGTACTTCTAACACTCCAACACAGCCTAACGAGTTGGAGAACTTGGTAGTTGGCAGGAGGAGACATGCAGAACCAAAGACCATCGGGAGATAATAGGACGGATACCACTTTCGCGCTTGAGCCGGACCCGGGGGAATCCCGCCGGTTTGATGTTACAGAAAGCTAAGAGAACATGTTGATGGAGATATAAAGAGAGGAAACAGTTGTGTACAACGACGACGAGGGAAGGCCCCGAAGCAACTATAATCCCCTTAATTATTTTATGATGAAGATTGTTTTATGGAACTGTAAGGGAGCGGGGAGCAGCGAGTTTAAATGTCAGTTTAAAGATATGATCGGGATTCATCACCCTGATATTGTATTCTTGCTTGAGACTAAAGTTTTTGTTAACAGAGCGGACACTATTGTGAACCAACTTGGATACCCTAATTCATGCAGAGCCCCAACTTACGGTAAAGAAGGGGGAGTGTGGTTACTCTGGGATGAGAATTCGATCAAGCTAACAGTTTTAGGTACTATGCATCAAGGCATCCACGCCTTTGTTGAACCTACGGTGGGGAATAGCTGGATTTTATCGGGGATATATACAAGCCCTGTGCCGTCGAGAAGAGAGGAGCTATGGGATTCCTTAGACACTTTTGGGAGATCTCATAGTTTGTCGTGGCTGCTTACAAGATTTCAATGATATTTTATGGCCTAGTGAGAAGAGTGGGGGGAGACTAGCCAGCATGCGAAGATGTGATAGATTTCGGAGTAATTTGGAACGCTGCAATCTCATGGATTTGGAAACTTCGGGTCCCAAATTCACTTGGGAGGGTACAGTTAATGGTGGAATACACGTCCGGGAACGACTTGATCGGGCAGTAGCTAACACGAATTGGACTATTTGCTTCCCCAATCATTATGTCTGTGTGCTGCCACGACTTCATTCCGATCACAACCCAATCTTGATTAATACAACAGGTGCAGAAGAAGGAATTCAGGCTAAGTCGTTCCGATTCGAAATTGCATGGGATACCAATCCGGGATGTAAAGCCTTGGTGGATGCCACTTGGTCGAACGAGGAGAACGTATTGATCAACTTGGAAAGATTTCCTCCAGTCTTAAAAAGTTGGAACCGAGAATGCTTTGGCAATATTTTTCGACGAAAAAAGAAATTAATGGTAAGAATAGAGGGGATACAGAAGATCCCAAGCGCAATTCTTCATCCACATCTCCGAAGTCTTGAAAGGGAGTTACTTGAGGAATACAACCAAACTTTAGAGCAGGAAGAGATACTTTGGTTCCATAAGTCACGTGTCAATTGGTTGAATTTCGGAGGCAAAAACACGAAGTTCTTTCACCTCTCAACGTTGTGCAGATGGAAAATGAATAAGATCATTACTCTTAAAGTTGACGGGGAGTGGACAACCGATAAGCTGAAGTTGCAAGAACATTTTCACTTGTTTTTCTCTAAACTGTTTACTGATGACAGTGGTAACGAACACGGCAATCTGCCAGGAGCAGATTACAGCGACAATTATCTTTAGAAGTGGTGGATAGGCTTGCTTTGTACACCCACGATCGAATAGATAAAAAAGGTTGTGATGTCAATGAACCCTTACAAGGCCCCAGGACCGGACGGTTTTCAAGCATTTTTCTATCAACATTATTGGGACATAGTGGGACCTTCAATTCATAGACTAATGATGGATTGTTTCAATAGGGGCTCGGTATATGATGATATGGAAAAAGCGCACATATGCCTGATACCTAAGACTAAGAATACGAAAGATGCAAGCGAATTCCGACCTATCGCCCTATGTAATGTGATCTTGAAAGTGCTGACCAAAATTCTTGTGTTGCGGATTAAACCTTTGATCTCGGACCTCATTAGTCCGCTGCAGAGTTCCTTCATCCTGGTTGAGGTACACATGACAATATCCTTACTCTCTAGGAGCTACTACACACATTGCATAACTCTCGTAATCGTAAAAGTGGCATGATTCTCAAAATTGATCTTGAGAAGGCCTATGATAAGGTAAATTGACATTTCCTTAGTGATACTATGAAGTTCTTTGGTTTTTTCGATAAGATAGTGAATCTTATTATGAGCTGTGTTCGATGCGTGAAACCTAGCATTTTTTGGAACGGTGAACCAACGAATATGATTGTCCCGACTTGTGGTATAAGATAAGGGGATCCCATATCACCTTATCTCTTTGTTCTTTGTATCGCATGTCTCTCGTACATCATTGAAGAAGCGGTTCAAGAAAGAAAATGGGAGCCTATCCCAGTGTGTCGTAATGGGCCGAGAATTTCGCATATTCTCTTCGTTGACGACATCATTTTATCCGCGAGAGCTGGCTGTGGTAATGCGGAGATAATCCAGCAAATTCTCACTGAGTTTTGTGAGGCTTCGGGTCTTAGAATTAACAAAGGGAAATCTAAGATCTTTTTTGGCAAGAACATTGCGCCGGAAATCAGAAGCGAAGTAGCCAAAAGGGTCGGGATAGACGAGCCAACAAATCTTGGCATAAGATTGGGACATGGACGAAGTCAGAAGGAGAACTTCGCTCACATTATTGAGCGGGTGGAGAGCAAATTGGAAAGCTAAGTCACTTTAGCTTGGCGGGTAGGATGACCTTAGTACAATCTGTCACGTTGTCTATCCCAATATACCACATGCTGTCTAACTGGTTACCGAGAGTGGTTTGCGATAGAGTCGACCAAATAAACAAAGACTTCATTTGGTCTTGGGATTTTGCCAAGAAAAAGACACATCTAGTGGGGTGGAAGAAAGTCACAAATAACAAGCAATTGGGCGGCCTGGGAATAAGAGAGGCAAGAAAAAACAATGTTGTTATGCTTGCTAAGTCTGGTTGGAAAGTGGCAACGATGGGAGAAAGCATATGGGGGAAGATTTTTGAGGCAAAATATTTAAAGGGAGAAGAAATATGGGATCATATACCACCCATCAATGCTTCGCGATCCTGGAAAGGAATTGTTAAGAGTATC
>JBBMKE010000009.1:13738061-13751152 GCA_037834125.1 Lippia alba | reverse complement strand
ATAAAATTAGCAACAACAATATTTGTTGTCTTTTCTAATAACATTTTGCAACGAAAATTATATCGTTGTCAATTTTACATGTATACGCAACGATTTTGAATTTTCGTTGTCATGAACTTTTAGTAACGAGGATTTGCCTACAATGCCGGCAACAAAAATATTTCGTTGTTAATAGAATTGACAACAAAATAATATACTTTTGACAATGAAAAAAATTATTGGTATAAGCAAATTTTCTTGCAGTGATGGTGCTCGCCTTAATTAATTTGTTCCCAAATTAAAGTACAAGGTTTTGATTTACATGTTAGTAAAGTAGACTTCTTATAAATATATCCACAGTTTATTTTTTTCTTTTTTTTACCAAAATATTCTGTTATTAATCAGTAATAACAAAACGTTTTACCAACAATAAAGATCATAAATATTTTCAAAGATTAATCTAATATTTAAGAACCATAAACTTAAAACGGTTGAGTGGTTATAAAATGTTTGTAAAATAATGTTAAAGGCGGTTATATGTTAAAAAAAAGTGAGTTAATTAATTTCATTTACATCCCCTCTGGATTATTATAATTACAGGTTCTTTTCTTCTTGCCTTACAATTTAAAAACCAGGATACACCTATCATGAATTTTTGAAAATTACCAAAACAATCCGATCCTTTGGGACTCCATGATCTAAATATATGTTTTATTTAATGCTAAATCTAAACTTTGATTTATTTTTTTTTTACTTCGAGGAAGCTTTTTGCAATATTTAAAACACATATGTGGCCATTTGGTATTTAAACTTTTTCATTTAAACTTTTTCGAAAGAGGCATGATGTAATACTTTTGAAAAATGACAGATATACTCAAAAAATAATTGTTGCAGCCTGAATGTAGCCGATACAACGCATTTGTTTATATAAAGGGTCATTTCTGAATTGCAAAAATTAAAACTGATTTATTTGAACCTTGTGATAGTAGCTTTCAACATTTTCTTTGGAGAAATCATAGATTATAATTCAGTGTTTGTAGCATATTTATTTTTTGATAATAAAATATGACGGCATTTTTAAAATCAAGTAATTTTATACACTTTTTTTTACCGAAACTGATTTTGCTTAGTTTGTCACGTATAAATTCGGATCGAGTTTTTGTCGGGCAAAATTGATTTTCGCCAAAAGGTGGATGATATTGCATGACTTTTATGACATAAAACTGTTTTGTCGTTGAAAAATAAAATATACCAAAACTACAAATTTATAAAGTTGCCGCACCAAATTTACAATTTTACCTATTTTCTTGTAACTTTGTAAAATTTGTTGAGAAGTGATGCTTATACATAGTGAGCATTTCTGTCTCCAATATTATTTATGTTGTATTTAAGATCAAATATTCAATTATTAAAACAAGTCACTGATAATATTCAAGCACTAACAATTTTTTTTTATTTTTCTAAAGTTGATTTAAGTAAGGACAATTTTGAACCATTGCAACTTAGTGGGTTGGGTTGGACGATTCACATAGTTGTTAAACTTTTAATCTATAGCTTTCCGGGGATGTACCTGAAATAATAATATCCCAGTTATGATGCACGGATACGGACACGACGATACAAATAAGATAAGATATGAATACGACATTAATTTTCTTTTTTTTAAAAAAATTATGTGAGAAGTATCGGACACGATGTTCGACATTACACAACACAAGAAAATGATATTTTTAAAAGTGTGTGTGCATTATAAATCCCAAACGAGTCTAAATGATTAACCCTAAATTTATTTTATCACCTATCCCTATATATGACGTTTTCTTTTAATTCTTATGCTCAATTAAACTTAGTGATCAATGAGACCATAACTTTAATCCAAAATGGATGATGCATTCAAAATAATTAGTGTTTATTAACTTTATGGCCCCACACTATTGATGTAATTAATGGGCCAATTATGCGATAAATGGAGAGGCGTATCCATTCCAAGATCCAAACAAATTCCCTTTGGTTCGTTAAACGTTGCGCACTAATATATGAGCCATTGGCAATTCATAATGTCGCTTTTACATATTAATTATACTTAAATATTAACTAAAGTTATGTATATTTAATTACAATTTGAAAAGGAAATGACGTCTGGACGTTTTTTCTTTCGTTTTTTTATGGCTCTGATCAATTATATATGACTCTATTTTGGAGAAAAAAGTTTGATCATTTGACGTTTATTCTAGATTAGTATACACCTCACTCGATCGGTTAATTGATAATTACGAATACATTCTATCCCGTGTCTTTCTTGTTGGTCTCTTTCTTTTTTATTTTTCGTGCCGATTGTGAAATTATATTTTCACTAAGTTAATTCGAAAGAAAACTTAATACTAGAATTGTTAAATATCAAGATTGTACAATTAGTTTATTTTTGGTCACTAAAAGGTTTTTTTTTTCACAGGTTCATTAGTAGTTATCGTTGTAAATTAATGAGCTAAATATATAATCAGGACATCCAAAGTTGAATTTCATCAGGAAATGCCGAAATGGGGAAGCTTTTTGTAGTGAGTTTATTTAATAAATGTTAAACATTAAAGCTGTTCCAATTTTCTATTCTTGAAGTTCCAAATCTAAGCTAAGTTTAATTAATAACCAAGATGGGTTTGGATAGTTCACTGTATGTGGACTTGATTTGTTCACAGAGAATATCATATTCTCCGTCTCAATTCTTTAATTATTTGAAATTTATCTTTTATTTAATAGTTTAATTAACCGAATCATAATATATATTTAATTCGTATTCCTACTTACATGGACGTATTCAAATAATTAAAGCCAAAAAGGGAACAAAATATTAATCAAGAATTCCTCCCACATCGGTCGCGTATATATGTTTGTCTGCATGTATATTAGTATATATGCGCTGCAGTCTTAATGATCTTGGCCTTTCGCGATTGGAAAGCATGCAACAGTTAATTAATTATACGTATTCCACAATCGAAATTTCAAACAATATAATTAACCCGGCCACAAACACCATAACAAAAGCTTCTCATGCTGTACGTATACCAATTAATTAGTTACCTTAAATAAAACACAACTAATTAAGGCTAACTTTTCAAAAAACATATAATAAACAAAGCCACACTTTAATAATACTCTTTGATTACAAAATAATTTACTCTGGTTTTGCAAAACCCTAACAAACCGTTCCTCCAAAACCAGTCCCGAAATCCATTCCTAATCAATAATAATTTAATTACAAGAAGAGAGAGAGAGAGATTTCTTGTTCCAGTTTATACATGTTTAATTAATCTCCTTGATTAATCTTGATGGGAGAGTAGTAATTATTATTGATTAATTACGTTATGTAATTAAAGAGTGGTGTTGCGTTAATTGTCCATGCTCAGTGATGGACGTAAAATTATTGCATGGCCATGCAGACGGATTCGGATTCAAATGCCGCTGAAGCTGCCTCACAAGCAACACTTGACGTATATCCCATAATCTCTGCCGCAGCATCACGGCCTCAGACCGGAGTTTCTCATTCTCCCTCCTAACCATCTCGTCCTGCATCACAACCAACCGGACCCGGTTCATCGCATCCCGGTTCGCAACCCTCAGCTCCGTCAGGTGGTTCCTCAAGTTCTCCATGTGCTTCTGCTTCCGCATGCGCGAACGCCTAGCCGACTCCCGGTTCGATATCTTCCGCCTCCGCTTCCTCTCTTCCACGATAGAGCCTGACGACGGACCGGTCTCATCAGAACCGGGATTCACGGTTCCAGACTTCCCATCCGAACCGGAGTTGGAACTCACCGGTTCTTGAGATGGCGGCGGGCTAAAGATGCCCGGTCCGCCATCTTCATCGAAGAGAAACATCGGTTCGTGGTGATCCCAAGGGGGAAAGCCGGGTTCAAAAGGAGGAAATTGGTTTTCAAGGAATAATTCACAAAAAGGCATGGCTACAAACTATAGTATAAAAGATTAAAAACCCGAATTTTAGGTATGAGAAAAGAGAGAAGGGGAAAAGGGAGAGTCGGAGTGTAAGATTGTGGTATTTATGGGTGTGAACCGGGGGGTCAATCAGAGGCATTTTGGTCATTTCAAAATCAGCTTTTGAGTCAGCAATCACTATATGGGTCTCACTGCTTACATCAGCAAGTGGGTCCCAGCACAAGCTTACTCGTGAAGGAACACTTCACGCACGTGTGTAATGGTAAGTTAGGTGGCGTAGAGAGCCGGCCAATTAGATTTGTCTTCATCAGTTAGGGATTTAATAATTAATTGATTATTATGTTTTATTATAGCTTTAATGATAAATTAAAGTTTTATTATGTGAATAATTAGAAGTGGGAGCCTGTAAATGGGAAAGGTGCTTGGTGGAAGTGGAGGCGTGGAGCCGATTTGGCACCGGGCGTATGCATATGGTATTAGGTTGAATGTTTTTGTAATAAAGGGAGAACAAGTACGTTTTAAGTAATTAAATTAGTATTTATTAGATCAGGAAAGAAAATTAGGATTTCCAACAAGAAATACAAATTAAAATATCATAAGTATACACTAACGTAAGATTTGTAAAAGTTTGGATACAATATGCACTAGCTGTGTATTGGGTTATATCCGAATAAATTAAACGGACTAAACTTAAATCGAGATAACAATTATTAACTAGACTTAAATTGACACCAATTTTCTTTTTTCTTTTTGTTTTTTTTTTGAAAATTTTAAAGTTGAACGAATGAGGCTCAACTTCAAGATAGGAAATGCAACTTCATATTACGAATAACGTGTTTGAATTTTTAAGAACATATCTATAATTGATAGAGAAAATAACGTGTTTGAATTTCTACAAGACCCAAAATAAATGGAATATATAATTAGGATAAATATTTTGAACATCTTGTACTATTGCGATTTTTGGAGTTTTCATTAAACTATAAAAAGTCGACGTTTGCCTGCTCATGAATTATTATTTTTAACAAATTGCATCATGATTCCACGCGTTGTGTGACACGTGGAAGAAATTTAGTGCATATTCACATATTCATAGAAATCAGGTTGCAATTTATTAAAAAATAATAATTACAGATGCAAATGTTGATTTTTTATAATTTTCGATGAAAACTTTAAAAAGGATGTTCAAGATATTTATAAATAAACAAAAAAGGGCATGGACTTGGTTGGTTTATGGAGTCTTTTGTAATTCTTACCTTAGACGATTATATATGTTTGATATATCATCATCTTACCGGTGGCCTTTTCCATGCAATACCTAATTCTTTTTATAATTAGGTCCTGTGAGACAACAATATAACGATAAATGCAAATATTAATAAGTATTGCATGTCAATTATCACCAAAAAGGAATCAATTAGAATATTTTATAGCATAATTTCCTAAACATATATTAATGAAAACAACTTTTTTTTTATCAAATCATAGCTATTTGTGTTGCTAAATTAGTTCACGCGTACGTGTTCTATTGGCCACAGTTCATTTTTTAGGTTCAAGAATCTTTTGCTTTATAAAATAATAATAATTATTAGAGGGCTTAATTAAGAAGAAAGGTATGCAGAGAGCTCTATGTCCTCCTAACTCCCAACTGGAAATGGTTAGCATGAGGCCGACAAAGGCCAAAAAGAATTGGTATTTTGAGCCAAAAATAGGCTATAATTATTTACCAGGATTCCTCCCAGATGATGGGACTACATTTAGAAATTAACAAACTTCCTTCCTGCTTAATTAATCGATTGTTGATTGATTTAATTAATTAATTAATTGCAGGAACATGCAACAAGTACGTAACTGTGATTAGATTCCATAAACCGACAATTATTAATGCAAGATAATATGTGTGTTTCGGTCCAGCTAGAATTATGTTCCTTACCTAATTCCTACAACTTTTCTTCTAAGTGTCGAGACCTAAGATTGAATGCATTATTCGGTTTGTCTATGTGTGTGCGTGTGTTTCATGCAAGATTTTATTGTATTAGATATTTATATTCAATATATATTATATATATATATAATATATTGAATATAAATAGTATATATATTGATTTTGAATATCAAATATCTTAGATTTAAGATAATAAATTTTTAAGGACCGAATTATTGCGCTTTTTATAATTTATAGATATATTCGACTTACAAGCCGTCATTTAATATTTATCCTTGTGATATATTTCATTTAAACTTTTTTTAGTAATTTTGACTAAAAAGCAATTGATCTACGTATATGTTATGTTAATTGTTTTTTAGTCAATCCATCAAACAAATTTTAGATGATGGTATAATATAAATATAAATATTGAATGAATAGTTTGCAAATTAAAATTATTTATACCGCAAAAATCGCAATAATTCAGAAATAGAAAAAGTCATTCTCTCTTTATATTTTTAATACTTCAACTATGCTTCATTGTAGTTTTCTGCTTGCAGTTAACGATGTTTAGTGTATTAATGTAAAACTTTTACAAGTTTCTGGACTTATATATGCTGCTATATGGACTATGATTTTGCACATCATTGTCACAAGAATTTGATGAAAGTAAATTATGGAATAGGAAACTCCTACTCCTAACATGGGCAGCAACAGCCCAAACTGCTATATGGACCACATTTTCCAAAAGCCATTAATTATTGTACAATGTACATTAAGCTATAAATCATAATAGGAAATCTCTTTTTACTCCGTCTATTCCATTTTTGATATTGTGGGTTTGTGGGCACATTGTGAGTTGATTCCACTTTATTTCTAAATTGACTTTAGGCTATTAGTAATACCCCATAAGTAATGTTATTGTTTCCGTTACGCACCCGTAAGCCAGGATTTAACTTTAAGGTGTGGCGAAAATTTAAAGTATCAAAATTGAAAAAAAGTAAAGGAACAAATCTTTAGTTAAGGGGACAAAACGTTAAAATATTTAAAAATTGAGAGATAAAAATATAAATTATCAAAAATATACATACAAAAATTAAAATTTTTTAAAATTTAGGAGGTGAGTACCACCACATTGTATTGAATGAAAAAATTTTAAATTCCAAACTGTAAAATAAACATATGCAAACATAAAGCTGACTCGTCTTTCTTTTTCCTGTTTGTTTTTTCAGTTTTTGTATCAGAAAAAAAAAAAAAAAAAGAACTCAAACTGTCGGGATTGAATTTTATTTTACAAACCGAAATGAATAACTGATGAATTCGATGCTTTTTGACTCCATGCAGATACGATCTCCTTTTGAGTTTTGACCAACGCAATTCTGCAAGCTATAAAGCAGAATAAATGATAGTCTAATTATATTGTAAATGACGTAGTTTTTAAAATATTCTATTATGAACGAACTGAGTTTGATCAATGAGACCTAAAATTCTTTTCATGAATAATAATTTATTTAAAAATTTATACCATTAGACTCTGATTAAACAAACAAAGTAAAGAAATACTGTTATGCTACATCATTTGGTGTATAACTATATAATTTTAGGTCGTGATAATTGGAATAAAATTAATAATTATGGACCCGGACAATCCAAGAAAAAGAAAGAAAATACCCAATGATCAACTGCCTCAATTTCATAAATAATTAATAATATGCAACAGGATAATTTATACAAAATACAAAAATGTCAAAAAACATCGCATATCTCAGTCAAACATTAATTTCAGATTTTCCATTTCCCACCCCTATTTATAAATTTGTCATAGTAATAATAAATAATAATTATTCTCGATCTTCTGCAGTGTTCACATCACAGTAATCGGCCTAGCCGTAGCTCTATATAAGCTTACTCCATTACTCTCCTTCACTGTATCTTAACAATTAGCCTCGGTCCTCTGAAAATCCAGCAAGAAATAAATCAAACAATTACAATTAAAGGGAAAAAGAAATGTTTAAATTCGTCTCCGTACTCGTAACCCTCCTCCTCCTTTCCACTACTCTATGCTCCGCCGCTCGTCACCAGCCAAAGATGGTTCACGATCATAAGGTATATATATATATATATATATATATATATTGGACTTTTTATAGAATATCGATTAATAAACTTGAAAAATACTTACTTGTGCAGGTTAAGGCAGAGGGAGGCGAAGGGGAAGAGAGCTGCCGTGGAATGGATGAAAAAGAGTGCTTGATTACGAGAACTTTTGCTGCTCATATTGACTACATTTATACACAAAACCATAAGAGTCCATGATGGAAGAAACTATATATCATTTCTCTTACTATATATTTTCCAAATGTTCTTCTCATGTAGTGATGTAGTGCATGTTTCCTTCTTTTATCAAGGTTGGATCTTCGTCTTCGTATTAATTAACATGTCACAAATTCCCTATCACGGATGCTCAAACATGTTTACATAACAAATACTATACAACTTTGTTATTACACATTAGGGTTAACTATGCGCAAACCGCCTACAAACAGATGAAGTAATTACAAGTTGTATTTTACATTTAGATATAAATTCACTTGTACTTTATCTAACATATTTTAATTTCACTTTTAAAAATGCCTCATTTTTTCTCCCCGTAATTTATATATTTCATGATTCATATGGGAGCTTTCAGCATTACTAGTGAGAGTTATGCATAATTAAAATTCTCCGGATAACTAGATCATTTTGAGGTTCGACTCTAATTAGTCCTACATATTATCTTTCTTGGCTTCGTAGCACTTATCGCAAAGTAAATAAGACCAACTTCATTGTAGAGAAGATTAAGTTCTGGACCTTCCGGTAATTGGTAATTAAACTTCAAATTTTGTTACGTGAAGTTAATCGGTTGTGTTTATTAATATTTTGGTGCTAGTGCGTTATTAATGAGATTGCCTAGAAATGCTAAAGCGAGGGCCTGCAATGCAAGCAGATAATGCGTAGAGAAAGCAGAATAAGAGGCTCGATGCAATAATAGGCTGGCTGACAAATTGTTCTGAATTGAGTCATGCATCTATAAATTGCTTCATATATCTTAAGTGATTTCGTCTCTCGAGAAACAAATCTAACGTCAACGAAAAGAAATTAAGGCATTCAGTGGCTTTATATGGATAAGACGCGTCTCATTCTCGCACGACATAAATGGATAACCATTTGTACCTAGAAAAATATGGCACAATTTTGACTTATGACTTATGACCGCTACCGGGAAGAAACTTTTCGAAAGTAATTCTAAGCAATTGGCTTAAGGAATATACCTTTTTCATGTCATCAAAGAATGACTCTCAACCCTCGAGCGAGATCCTCTAAGCGTCTGGGTCGAGGTCGATCGCTACGAACCCTAGATGCGACCTAGCATCTTAGCTCCTGAAGGTACGGACGAAGGTTCCATACAGCCGTCGAAACATTAATGGTGCCGGAAAGAAGGTACTACAATGCATCAAATGTTCACCGTCCATCGTGCGCCACCCCTTAATCACCAGAAGATATAAATATCTCTTTATTAGTAGCAGTTGGTAAGCATGAATCACACCCTACAACTCGATCACATTTTTCTATCTTCATGATACCGACTAGAGTATTGGATTGTTAACCCTTAGTCCATTCTCATCTTATCATAGGTTGGACTTTAGTTTATGTTTGTTTGCTTCCTTTTTGCAACTATCTTACAAGTTGAGCAGTTTTTCTTGAATTATAAATTTTTTGGGGTGGTCGGCCGAGTTCCAGTACAAGCAACCTAGCAGGATTTTGAAACAATGTGACTCGATAACCCATCTTCCACTGCAGATTCGAAAAATTAGAAAACAACAGAAGTGTATTTAAATATAATGTTCGATTTGCTTTGCTCGAAAATTTTCTTAGAATTCATTTGTTTTATTATAGTGTAATAGGTTAATAATACCAACAGACAGTTAGACTCAAGTGAAAAGGACTTTGAATTCACTTAATTAAGGTATCAAATTCGAGCCTTGTAAATGTAAAAAATTATATTTGGAGAGCTCCCTATAAAAAATATCTTCAGTATTCATCACTCAATTAGGTAATAATATATGTTTAACCTAATACACTCCAAAAACTAAAAACTAGCTAATGAGGCCAGAATTATCTTAACATTATAAGTAGCAATTAATAATTTCGTAATTAATAATTGGAAAAGTTGACACACCAAGGCTAACTTCTCTTTTTCATTAAATCTAACATTAAATTTGATTCAACAAAGTTTGACACTTCGATATTGGCTTGAAAACACCTAAGATTGTAGTAGGTTTAGAGGGTTGGATTATTCTCCCAAGTTCACAATGTCGCAAGACAATTTGGTCCTTATCTATTATGGGCATTAGAACATTGAGAGGACCTTTCCCTAATATGAGAAGACCGAGAAGGGCACATCGCAAGACAACTCAATCCTTATTTGCTGTGGGCTTTAGAGCATTGAGATGACCTTTCCTGGTACGAAAAGACCGAGAAGGATGCACTTTTGATGTACTAGTTATTGTGCTCATGGCAAAGGTTGGATAGACAAGTGCAGAGTGTATAACAGCTGAAAGCATTATATTTTAGTAAACTTATCCAAGATGGTACTCTCATATCCCTAAAGTTCCAACCAATTATATACATAAATATATTACAAAATCTAATTGTTGTTTTTTCATTTTATCTAAATTTTGCCCAAATCACAACTGAAAGTACAAAAACTTATTTTATTATGTTGATTTGATCGAATCAAGATCAAGTAAGCATGGGCACACCCTACCATCAAGTCTGAGACTCATAACGGCAAAGTTGTCAAGGATTCAAGATCACATTGGAACGCCTACGGAAGTTAACTTGTAGGCAATTATTCGCCTCATTAGAAAGACTGATGTATTTTTTCACCCCTTGAGTTATAAGGTTGATTGCCATACTCTTTTCAGTAAAACTTGATAATGTCGTCTCCAACATACTTGTAGAGATGACGCCTTAACTATAATTGGTCATCAATCTTTGAGTCGGGTAGAACAGACGAATCCCCCTCATATTGTGATCGATTTGCTTGAAATCCACTTTCAATTCCCCTTCTTTTGGGGGTCCCTTTAGGGGGGGAAAAAGCCCAGAACTTTACATATTAATGCAAATTAAACGAATATAAAAAATTGTTAGTTACAAAATATAAGCCTGCAATAAAAAAGGGGCAAATATCGTGCTGCCAAATGTGTATATATACCAAGCGAGTAAATAGAGAATATTAAGATGTAGTAAAGTAAAATGCTAATCTTATCGTACATAATCTGAGAACATCCCAATCAAGTTGAACGTATAACATTCCATAAGCCCAAAATTATCTCATTTTGTATATTGCAGAGGCTGACTAACCCAGTTATAAAAGCGCCAAATTTATGGAGTACCTTCTTTACTGATGTCCTTAAACTTCCTCATCCAACCAATAGTTTCTAAGCTGAGACATGTGCATAAGTAGCTCATCTCTGCCCAAACCCGTGACGCTGCTTGTCATAATCCATGGAGGGTGTTTTTTGTAATTGTCTCTAATTAGCTCTTGAAAATCTCTAATGTTCTCGTCAGGTCTTCTCCCTTTGCCTCCTTTCATCTTATCACACTTGGTAAATACAAATGTCATCGGTATCTACAATAATACAAAAAAGAACCAATTCTAAGAATATGTAAGACGCTGAAGTACTTGGCTTATAACAAGATTACCCAAATTAAGGTCAAAACATTTTTGGATTAGAATCAACATACATTGTTCCGTCCTAGCCAATTTGCACAATCAAGGTCGATTTTCTGAGGAGGGACGCTTGCATCAATGAGAAGCAGAACAGATACGAGAGTTTCTCGGTTCAGGAAATAACCTTTAGTGAATGATGACCAATCCATTCTAGCAGATTCAGGGGCATTCGCAAAACTGCACACAAAAGGGGATTTATGAGATTCAAGGATTGATTGTTTGAAGGCAAACTAGGGTAAATTACATAAACATCCCCTGTAGTTAGGTGTATTTACACTTGGATCCCCCTTGGTTTCAGAAATTAAACTTTCAGGTTTCACTCCTAATAACTTATTAATAGAGTACATGTACGATATACCTCCTTTTTTAGGCTGTTCAGTAATAAAATGCTTTCGGCAATGACTTTGATGTGTAGTACCATAATCAGTTCACAACTACCGCGGTGAATTTCACACCTTCTAATAGTTGTAGTGAGTCCATACTAATTTTAATAAGATTTAACAGCCTTGACTATCAAATACGGGTCATTTCGAGAAGTTCTGCTGACGCTAGTGATTTCATAGTTATAAGTTTGACAAGCTCTAATGGTGTTGATTTTTCCATATTGATCAGATTCATAAGTTATTAAGGACAAAATATAATTTCTTTAGTAAAAAAAAAAATACTGAGCCTAACAGACAGGGGTGTTTGTATTACATTACCAGACCATAAGGGGTGAAACTAAGGAAGGTCCATATGTATATGAACCATGCCAAACTACAGGGAGTCCAGATGTAATGTACCCCAAGTAATAATAATCCCGAGAAATGAGCAGAAGCAGTTGGAATAACAGAACGTATAAAAGTTTAGTAAGCTTATACTTGCTCAAATCATGCACCTTGAGAATAACCAAATGAAAGTATGAAAAGGACGAAATGTCATATAGCTGTTCGTGGGGGTGGGGAAGCTAAACCTTCTCGCATCAAGCTAAATCTGTTATGAAACTATATGCCGAATATGATATTAGCCACTGCATAGAAGCAATGCAACCTTCTCTATCATCTCATGATATCATGCATCTTGGATTTGTCGATCTACTCGGTAAATCGCATTAAGAATTTACGAGCTAACATTTGCTCTCTCATTCCAGATGAATATGGAAGCATCAAGAGCCACAGACAGAGCACCTAATTCAACTTTTCAAATGTTCTTGCAAATATTCAACATACCATTTAAGCTAAAACTCCGATATAAACTCAACTGTAACTCTGATAAACACATCATCAATACGCACAAGAAACATCAAAATGCTCCAAAAATTCAACTACTAACATCAAGAGGAGCATAACAAAACATAAAATTTGCGCTCAAGATAAACGGAACGAAACTGACAGCTTACCCATAACCCGGCAAATCCACAATGTACCAACTTTTATTAACCAAGAAGTGATTAATCAACTGAGTCTTCCCTGCAAAACACACAAT
>JBBMKE010000009.1:13712596-13726186 GCA_037834125.1 Lippia alba | reverse complement strand
TGTATGATATATATTTCAATTTCCCTAAACTTGAAAAGTACCCCTTTTCCATCACGGTCAAGGCATAACCAGAGTCCAAGAAGCACCATCAATTCAAGACAAAGAAAGAAAAGAATAACATTCTAACTCTCGTCTTTTCAGCTAGCTTTATCATCGGCTAATAGGAGCCTCGCACGTGAGGCGCCATACCACCGGGTGTAGGCAGAGCGGAGGTTGGGCCAATCGGAAACCGGGCAATATGTGAAGTGATGGACCCAAAGAGATAGCACCCATTCCTGCTCGTCCTCCTCCAATGTGGATATTATGTCTTCCAATATTCTCTCCAGTTCGGCCCTTTCATTCATGCTCAGAATCGGAGCATCGGTCCCGTTGTTTGCGCGGCATAGGAGAGGGAGCCACGACATGAGCATTTTTACCTTGGCTTGCCGGATATGTTGATGCTCTGAGGGTGTAGTTGTGTTTCTGTCTTCGTGCTTTTCGTGTTCCCTGCCCAGTTCTTTTGCTTGCTTGATCAAAAATGCTGCGTCAAGGGGATTGATATAGGGAAGATTAAGAAAGTAGGACAGTTAAATTGTCATTGAAATGGATTATTAATTAGCTTTCTTGACTTGATATAGACTCGAAGATCATATTATTGTTAATAATAATGTAGGCGACATACACTCAAGTGACCTAGTCTAATGGTAAATGATGATTGAATAGATTATAAGAGGACGCATTTTATCTTTATTTTTTTATGAAGTTAGGAGTTCAAAATTTACTTTTATTTTTTTATATGTTTTAAAATATAACTGGTTTTACTTTTCTTAATTTATAATTAAACTTAAGTTCTTACTTATACCCTCAATTTAATTTTTTTCTTATTTTCCATTTCCAATATAATAAATAACTCGTGCATAGTAGTTATAATATAAAATATTAATTTAAGGAACTCTTTTGTCCATTAACTATTATTTCTTAAGGAATATGAAAAAATAAACTGATGCCATTTCTGTTAGATGAAGGGAGTGTAATAACTAATAAGACATTCATGGTCAGACCACTTTGTGTATATATTACCCCTTAAAAGAAATTTCCAAAGTATTTAAGGAATCCGAATATTTTTCGTAAAAATAACATATACTTTTTCAGTATTCATGCGAAACACGTGAAAATTTAAATCGAAAGCTTATAATTAATGACCTTATTTTTAATTAAATAATATTTTTTTATTTTTAATCAAAACTTTCTATTAGGGTGTCTTTTTTTTTTTTTTGGACAACTTCTATTAGGGTGTCACCCAATAAAATATGTACCACAAATTAATTTAAATAACAAAGCACGTAAAATTATAATTTAATTACCTGAGACCTTGACTAAGGATCCCTGAAGTCGCGGCTCAGCCGACAAAGCAAGCCAAGCCAATTTCGAAGCCGCCGCCCACTTACAGACGGCTTCCTCAGCGCAGCCAGAAGCCGCCATCTTCTGCCCCAGCCACAGCAGCTCCGCCGCCAGCTTCTCAGCCGAGCTCCCCGATCGGCTCTTCTCGCTCCTCGACTTGGCGTAGCGCCACGCCGCCATGCCGTAATACTGAATCCCCTTTATCAAACGGCGGCTAGCCCTAGCATAATTATACGAATCCGCATTCTCCCCAACGACATCCTGATCTCCGCCGCCGCCTCGCCGCCCCTGCTCCACCGCGGCGGTCTCCAGCTGCGTAAGAGACCTCGCGAACGCCGCCGAGAGCACCGCGCAGTTGACTTCCCGCAGGACTCGATTCCCCTCCAGCAAATTCTCATCGATTAGCTTCTCCGCCAGCGATCTAACCACTTCGTACTTCCGCGAACTCACCGGAATATCGTTCATTATCAGCAATAGCTGGCACAGAGCCCTAGAAACACCGGAATCGCCAGAATAATTAACATTTTTCTCATCAGGCTTCAAATTAGGGCCGGGGAAATGGAATTCCTCGTCGGGAGGGGCTAAAACGGAGAAAATAGAAGGCAGAAGGGCGAGAAAGTAGAGGAAAGTGGAGGCGAGACAGCGGCGGAGAAGGTGAAGAAGCTTGTACCTCTGAGATAAGTAAATTAGGGGTTTATCTGCGTGGATAAATAGCCATGTTAGGAGGTTTCGGAGCAGCAAAGGAGCTATGGTGGAAGCAGAGCCTTCCATTGTGGATGAGTACGTACGGAGCCTCTGTTTCTCTCTCTAAAGATTTGAATGCATTCTTCAACAGTACTGTACACTTTTTTGTGGTTCTGGTATCGAAAACGACGTATATAATCAGAACAAGATGAAGAAGATAGAAATTGAATAGTACAAAAAGTGAATAGAAAAGTCGAAAATGGATGACCGTAGAAAACAAGGAATTGATTGAGTAAGAAGAAATGGGCGGGGAACAGTTGGTTGATTGTTATTGAAGATAATTACCAACGGTTTTCTTTTTTGTTTCCTTTTTTTTTTAAATATATTAAGCCAGTCTTTTGAGTTTTTTTTCTTCTTATTTTTTACTTTTTTAATTAATATGACATTCTATCATGTAATGTATTTATCATAATTTAATAATTATATTAAGAGTAATTACATGATTAATATAAAATTTGATTCTAATATATTTAAATAATAATGTTTAATTGCACACGTAATTACTAGTTATTAAATTACTAGTTGAAGTCCATGCTAAGATACGGTCCAATTATTTCACTTAGCATGTTATTAAAAAAAATTATTCAATAGTTAATTGAATTTATAGCTATAGAAACTTATTTATTTATTTTTATTTTATTTAAAACACATACATCCTAAGTGATTAGAGGAAGATTGTTTTCGAGAAATAACCCTTCAACTACCGAAACATTGTAAAACTTATTTGGATAAATTGTTTGGGTTATTTGCACATTCGCATGCATTGCATGAGCCTTCGTGTTTCTTGTTTGTGGCGTGCGGTTTCATTCAATAATATCCAAATTCGGAAGCAAACATGACTCCAATTATTAATTCATCACCACTCAGGTCAATTGCAGCGAAAATCCACTTGCAATTTTAATGAAGTTAATAGGGGATACAGCTAATAGGCTGATACATGAAGTTGGCAGCCTTGAAAAGCACTTCTGCACGAATAATGCGACTTTATATATGTCAAATTAGTTACGTCCCGATGACTATATGATCTATGTTCCTTTCATTATAATAGGGGAGGAGCCCATACGATTTCATGCCACATATCCTACTTGGCTGATTCATCCAACCCAGACACGTTACGTGTATAGATGGACGGTTAAAATTAAAAAAAAAAAAATCTCTTTATTTTCTTTTATAATATAATTATTTTTCTCTTCTAATCTTTGTCGTTTTCTAATACACGTGGTCTGCGTATGCAAATAAAGTAGGAGATGAGAGGAAAAATAACCAAAATATGATGGAGTAAGGAGTGCATGTTTGCCTTAAAATCTTAGAGCTTGATGTTCAATAGACTTCATAGAAAAAATCAAATATTAAAAGATTAACCTACGATATACATTGTAAAATTGATTTGCCACTAAAAGATAGATGGAAAAAGAATTCATTGAATATAAAATTAAGCTATGCTATTAATTAATAAAGTCAAATACAAGATTAATCTAGCTATAGCTATTAAAAAAGTCATGAAACTCTTTCATGACCACTAAGTGTATACCTTATTATTTCAATGTTATATTAATTTAATTATAAATTTTATGTCTGAGTGATACATACATATAGTCATAGAGGGATATACATCATAAATCCGACCTTGCTCGGGACCAATAATGGTTCGATGAGAACCCAAAAAAGTAAACGAATTTAACCAAATAATAATTTTCTCATGTCCAAAATTTATTGGGGTACATATGTTTTTCATATAATCATACATGATACAAAACCTCATTCTACTTACATACCAACAAAGGTTCAAAACAGTACACAGGTATGCACAATTGCACAAGTCATGTATCTGACGATAAACCATCAAAAAATCAAGAAGATGATGAGACTATTTCATTTTTCACAACCTCTACTTCATTCTTCACAACATCCTTATTATTATGCTTCTTTCTCCCCAGGGGCAATCGACGGGGCCCATCTCCGGTAAGCGCTGCCGGTCCATATTTCCATATCGCTTTCTTGTGCCGACGGTGTCGAGATGAGTTCGCACCAACCAGAAATGATTTTAAGTGCTTAGCAAATTCTTTTGGCTTCTCAATGTTCAATGCATGTCCAGCATTCTTTATCGTTACTAGCTTCGCGCTATCTCCAATGTGTCTGCAAGTAATACCACAATGTTCTCAAACTGTTATATATATAAACATCATTTGGAAAGGAGGGAGACGTATGTTAAGTTGCACCAAGAACTTTGTGTAGTAGCACTTGAATTATGAGAAATTGTGTAAAAAACTATATGTTTTGTAAAAGATCATATGTTTTTATAAACGTTGTACGTTGTGCCGCAGTGGCGGAGCCACCTTTAAGTGAGGGGGTACAATTGACCCCCCTCAAAAAAAAATTTTGTATTATTATGTATATATATTGTACTTATATATGAAATTTTATGGAAATTTTAATTATTGACCCCCCTCACCAAAGTTAAAATTAATACTATTAAGGGTCAAAATATTAAATTTTTTACCACCTTTTAGTATTATGCTTTGATCGACCCTCCTCAATAAAATTCCTGGCTCCGCCACTGTGCTAAGGGCTCGTTTTATGTATACTTATATATTTCAATGATAATTATGAGTATCACATATTAAGTCGATTTGTGTTAAATTATATTAAAAAACAGAATATTTATAATTTATATATATAATTAATAAATTTATTCTTATTTCATATAATATATATTTTATGTTTTGAGGGAAAATAAAAAGAAATCTAATAATAATATAATAAAAACTAAAATTGCATAAATATTTTGGATTTAATTAGTTTTATACATATCAAAATATCATAAGCCTAATTTTGAAACTTTACAGGAAAAAAAATAAATAAATAAAATGTTGAAATCCGTTTGCCCTCACATGGTAGTTCTTTAGTTTTTTTTAAACAAACATATGTCATGGAATTGCTAAAACATGGCTCTAAAACTAGCACAGATATACATGTGTACATGCCTATAGTGTTTTATGATGCACATATACTTCTATAAATATCATTCTGCTGGGTCATGCCATGTTGAACGCTTATCATGTGGGAACTAAGTCAAGCAACTGCAAGAATAGAGAATAATTATGCAAGCCAAACTAAGTAAACCAACTGCAAGAATAGAGAAAAGATAAAGAAAAAAACCTACACAATGTGTACACTAATCTTCTGATGTTATAAAAGAGTACAAACGAAGAAGAAGAGAAGGAACTTGAGCGAAAACGAAGAAGAGAAGGACCCAACCAGCATGAGCGAAGACAACTGCAGTGAAAAATTCATGATCATATCCCAAAAACTCTTTAAGAAACTCATTCACTCTCATTCTTCCGGTGTTCCCGGTGAGTTCAAGTTCGTTCGTCTAGTCACCTACTTGTGATGCAAAAATTCCGTATATTGTCCAAGCAATGGGAGAAGCCCAGTAGTACCACCTCCACCAGATTGGGATAAGCTGCAAGAATTAATATAAGAACGTATCATGTATAAGCATCAACATTTTCCTATACTAGACATAATAGATTTTCTGTGAAAATTCGATCTTGCTCCTGTAAAAGTTTTTGGCTCCGTCCCTGATAAGTTTACATGTGTCATGTCTTAAATATTTCGCTATTTTGTAAGAAATCAACACCCCTCAAGTATAATAAAAGTTTTTGGCTTTGTCGGTCTGTACATCCCTCATATTTCCATGTATATAGTATATGGAATATGTGTGTGTGTGTATACTTACGGGACGAGGGATGGGGAAGCCGGAAAACAGGTTCCAGAAGCTGAGGAAGAAGGACATAACAATGGCAGCAATTTGGTATACAGGAGCCAGTGCAACAACCATCATTCCATACGTTGCGAAGTAAGTGAAGCACATGAATATGAAGTAATAGAAGAATTTTTCTGGTGTCCAATGGTATCCGATCATCGAGTAAAGAAGTAGAGAGTAAATAAACGTCTGGATCGCCACATATATCGTCTCTATTGCGACCTATATTTGCATATACATAACAAGAAAAACATCAGAAAGTAACACAAATTTTTTAACACCAATAATTACAGCTAGATCCCCTTAAGTATGTGTAATTTTACATGAACACCCCCTGATGGACCAAATGTATTTGAAGGAATTTGCTGACAACATCTTATTTATTATTAAGAGATCATAATAAGTAACTAACTTGACACAATATATAATATTATTACTTGTGCAAATGCATATGGCAACTCCGAGAACATTCCAGCAGCCCTTTCACGATAAAAGACCGTTCTTTCAATTCCTACGATATTTTGGGATACTTTGGAGATAGGTGCGAGGACAGTAGCAAGAAATTCGGAGGGGGTATGCATTGGTTGGGAGACAAATAGAAGGAAAGGTCCTCCGGACTTAGAGTTGACAAAGATCTGTGGGGCGTGGCAGCAATTATTCTAGCCCGTGACTCCGGGTAGAGAAAAATTGTTGTTGAAGGTGATTGTCAAAGTACATTCACTTGATCAATTCTCCAGATGATCACTTATTGGAGGACAGACACATTGATCTCAGACCTTTGTGCATTATTGCATCATCTTGGGTCAAAGTGAAGGTAATTATGTAGCTTATACGTTTGTGAAAAATGCAGTATCGACTTGCATAGTTTTTGGCAATATTCAGACTATGGTCGAGTCATTTATCCTTTCCGATTTGAGTACTTAATAATATTTATCTGTTTAGCTTTAAAAAAAATAACATTTTTTAAAGAAATGAGTCATCCATCAATAATTAAAATAATTAATTCCTTAACTAATTTATATGCACGAGAGTGCACGACCGATAATCCTATAAAAGACTCCATCTTTCAAATATTCTCCTCTCTCCATAAATCCTATAAAAGACTCCGTCTTTCAAATTCTTGCCGCTCTAATCCCCAATTTTCCCTCATTTGCCCCGTTTCCCTGTTTCTCTGACCCAGAAGGATTGTGGTAAGACCCTAGATCGATCGGATTTAGGTGTAAAAAGGTCTGATCTACGGTTCTTGAACTGGTATTTGGGCTAATTTTGTTGTCGTCTGGGGGGTTTGGGGTCTGTTGTTGTTGTTCGTGTTGGTGTTCGTGTTGGTTTTTTTTTTTTTTTTTTGGGTGTTGTCTTTTGGGAGTTGGATACCTGGGTTCTGTGAAGGGGGTGATGGCTTTGTGTTTTGGGTTCTGTTGTTGTTGTTAGCTGAAATGGGAATTTAGTGACGAATTTAGGGATTTTTGTAGATGCTGTATGAGATTTAGTATTTTTTTCGATTTTGGGATGGGATTGACTTTGGGTGTTTCGGTTTTGTTTTTCTAGGATTTTGGACTGCTGCTGAGTTTAGCTCAGGAGTTGGGATTCGTTGAAAGCTGGTAAATTTGATGGCTGATCCTCAAGGGCTAGAAGGGAGCCAACCAGTTGATCTCTCCAAGCATCCTTCTGGAATTGTTCCAACTCTTCAGTAAGATAGTTTCCTCACGGGATAATTTTTCCTTCCTGCCATGATTCCTTGTAGAAATGCTTGTTTTCGGTTGCCGCGTTAGACGCTTGTTAATTGTTATGTCTGGAGTTGGTCTTGAAATTTGAGAGGACGGTTGTTAACTTGCTTATTTTCCAGCTTGAGAAATCCTAAGTATTTGTACAAATATTTTGTCATCTTTGTTCTTAAAAAACTGTGAGCCTGGAGAATGAATAGTTATCAGAAAGTTTTTGTAAAGTTATATGATCAACATTTTCCAAGTGTGTGAAAAAAACTGTTGAGCAAGTTCCCTTGACTTGTAAATACTCACATGGATAGAGTGAAGTGCGTGATGTGAAAATTTGCAAAACGGGACAGAAGAATTATTCTTCTTCCAGAATTCGATTCTACTCTTCTAAATTCAACAGGAAAGAGTTAATTATTGGGTACTTAAAACACATAGTAGGCCCCTGGGTGTTTCTCTCCCTTTGGTGTAAATGTTGAATATTGCTCAATCACTCATTAGCATTAGTTCGTTTTTATAATAGTTATTTGTTTGCCTATTCTATCCTATTCTGCCTCTTCTTCATGTTGTGAACTTTAAGATATCAGATAAAAGGGATATATTAAGAAAAATGATGCGATATATATTGCATTCATGCATTTCATTTTGTACATATTCAATTTTTACTTATGTATGGATCTCTGGTTGATAAATAAACAGGAATATTGTGTCGACTGTGAATTTGGACTGCAAGTTGGATCTTAAAGCCATAGCATTGCAGGCCAGAAATGCCTAATATAATCCAAAGGTATGGAGCTAGTGCTACATAAGGTTTCTGATACTCTTTACTTCAGCTTTTGGTCAAATTGTATTGCATGGTCTCTATAGTGGATACTTACTTGCTAATGGGTTTCCAGCGTTTTGCTGCTGTGATTATGAGGATTAGGGAACCAAAAACAACGGCTCTAAAATTTGCATCTGGGAAGATGGTAAGTGATGTTTATTTCTGGTAAAGTTAGTTAACTTTTATAGACTGCTTCTGCTTAGATATTTGCTGCTATTTGGTAAGCGAAAATTTAGATATTTTTATTGATGCCTCGTGTTTGTTAAATGATCATCTTCTTCTGGTCCTCTCACTTACAAGACGGGAGCAGGGTTTTGTACGTCTTGTTGTAATGTAATTCTGCGTTGACCTTTTCTTCATCATTACTTCAGGTTTGTACTGGAGCCAAGAGTGAACAACGATCAAAATTGGCTGCCCGGAAGGTAGATCATTTTATATGACGAACTCGGTTACTTTAGTAAAATTTTCAATTGGTTAATACAGCAAGGACCTTTCAACAAATGTGAGATTGTTGTATAACATTTATTCAGCAATTCATTTATTTCATCATAATGAGATTTTTTTCTGTTTCTCCACGTTCCATCCTGACTTTATATTTTCTTCAGTATGCTAGAATTATTCAAAAGCTTGGTTTCCATGCAAAATTTAAGGTATAATCATTGTCCCTGTTCTTTTTGAACGTTGAATTTCTAAGAGCCACGTTTTTTAAACCTTTTTCTGTCTTTTTTCCCTCCCCTGCAGGATTTCAAAATTCAGAACATTGTGGATTCCTGTGATGTAAAATTTCAGTGACAAGGTAGATACATTTGAGTTTTTTTGAAATTTTTCTCAAAGATTTTGGTGTAAATTTCAGTGATGATGGTAATTTGGGATGAGGAATAAATCAGACGGATTCCCAATGATTTCAAATTGTGATTTCACAACCAGCTACTTCTGACCTTTATCATTATCACTTTCGCCAATCAGTCAAATTCTTAGTTCTTTTCTATTTAAAAACCAAAATTGAGATGAATTTTGTATTTTGTCTAATATGCTTCTTGAGTTTTATCTTTGTTGGCCGGTGATGTAAAGATAATATTTGCTACTCTTGATGGGAATTCCATTTGATGATTCTTATCCACCAAGATCTCTGAGGCTTTTCTTCTTTTCTGATTGTTGTTAAAAAATTGTTAATTTTGTTAGATATGAATTTGAAAGCTTTTTCCTTTTATGAAGATTGAATGCAGTTGGTAGCTATGATGATAATTTTTAAGGCTTGTTTCTCAAGACATTCGCAGTGGCCGCCTAAAGCATTCGCCTTTCGCCGGGCTTGAGAGCTTATGCAGCTAATATCCTTCCTTGGATGTCTGAGCTACCTCTAAAGTTTATAATCCCTCTTCCCACTTATTTATGTTTATTTTCATAATTTTGATAGCTGAAGTTTTGTTTAAATTGTTTCTTGATTTAAATCGAACTTTGGATGATGACCTTTTCTTGAATAATATTAATTTTGTGTTAGTTGTGTTGCAAGTCCTTTTTTCTTCTTGTTTTTCATTTGAATGTGGTTTTCAAGAAGTGTGTTTTTTAATATCCATAACAAAGATATTTTGGAGGTGAGCTAAACCGGTTGTGGTGATTCTTTTCTGGTGGCATTTGGTGTAGGAGCTTGAGGTTCTTCTATTTCTTGATGATGAATGTGAAGAAGATGATTGTGATTTGTGGTTGAGAGGGTTGGTATTTCGATATGGTGGGGATGCGCGGCGAACTGGCCTTCGAAGTGATGCGGCGGCGTTGGCCCTCTTATATGGATGTGAAATGTATCAACAATTTTGTTAATGTTTACCGATTGCATTTTTACTGTATTTTTATTCACGTATAGTTATTTACATGTTGAGCGAATTCGAAAATGTCCATTAATGAATTCGAAAATGTTGAGTGAATTTTAGCAATGGTTGTATCGATTTACCATAGATTTTAATGTTATATTTTAACAGAGAATTTGGTTAGAAGGAGCTTTCCCCATCTCTCCTAAACTTCCCCCGGTCCTTCGCCTAATTCTCTTCTTTACTAGCATACGCTCTATTGACTTATGCGGCTAACATAATGATTGAAAGCCATTGCGCGCTAGCCTAGCTAACTAAGAGTAGTTGCAAAGTTCAGTCAAGCCTAGAAAGAGAAAGTTATGGTCTTTCCGTATCGAATCAAAGCGGACCCCTAAGTGCCGACAAGGAATTTCATTAATAACCGGTCGTTTGGTTAGAAGGACTTAAGTGAGACGAATTATTAACTTCAGGGACTCAAGTGTTACTTTTAGAACACCGAGTACTAAAGTGATAGAAATTTTAAACTTTAGGGACCAAATATGACATTTACTCTATATTTTAATACATAATATTCTAAATTATTTGCATAAATTAGGAATGTATTTTGGTTGTATTTTTAGCACAAGGTTGTAATTTATATTTGATGTTATTAGTTTGGTAGTCCAAATTGAAATCACTAAAACGCTCTTATGCATCTCTATGTTTCCGGTTAGGGAGTGGTATTCTCGCACCATTAATTATAAGGTTGGTGTTAAATACCAGTAGGATAGCCCCCTTTCTTTTCTTACGCTCAAATGTGTATACAAAGTCATTCGTTTTTGAAGTATTCGGTGGATCACAATAAAAATAACACACTTTTAATTATTTTCATATTCAAATCAAAACTAATGTAATGTATAAAAACTATTAGATTATTATATATATTCTAATATCAATTGTAGGGGATTAGAAGGGTCTACATTGGCTCCGCGGTATCAAGGCAATCTATTGACTTTTTTGGGTTAAAACATTACATTTTTTCCAATCAATACCAATGATACCTTATCCAATTTAGACAAAGCTATTTTTTCAACAATCACTGCCCATATTGTATCTAATTTTCTGTGAAAACATGGCAGCAGCAGCTTATGGAGCTGTACTTTCTCTTATGCAAGTTCTTGACAACCTTCAACATCCTTCTCGCCAACATATTCACTATGACAGAAGCCAAATTCAAACTCTTTGCCAATATGTTACTTTCTTGTTTGATTTTCTGGAAGACTATTCTCAGATACTTTGCCATGAAGATTTGGCAAGGCAAATTTTCCATGCTGTTGATGAAGCCGAAGAGATCATTGACTATCATGTTGTGGATCAACTTAGTCAACTATCTGCATACGATGTTGATAAGGGTCTCTCATCCTTTCGTCAAGATATAGACAATTTACTCAGCCAAATGGAGTCCATTAAAAAGGAGTTGATGATTGTCAAAGATCGGGAACCAAGAGTTGTTGTGCCTGCTGCAGGTTCATCATCATCAGCACCAACGTCAAGTGGCATGAAAGATAATATGGTGGGATCTTCTTCGAGTGGCATGAAAGATAATAATATGGTGGGCTTCGAAGATCGCTTGGTTCATGTCATGGATCAACTCACAGGAGATGAAAAAAATCGCCAAACTGTCCCCATCGCAGGGATGGGGGGCATCGGTAAGACCACCTTAGCTCAAAATGTTTTTGACGACCATCGTATTGTGAACCATTTTGAGTTACGTAAGTGGATTACGATATCTGAGTCATTTAGCCTTCAAGACGTTCTTTTAGGCCTTCTTGGAGAACAATCAAATCAAAATAATAAAGAAAGCAAAGAGTTAGCTGGATTAGGGGGGAAATTGCACAAAAGTTTATTCGGTAGAAAGTATTTGATCGTTATGGACGATGTGTGGAGTACTGAAGTTTGGGATAAGTTAGGACTGTTTTTTCCAAACAATAAGAATGGAAGTAGAATTCTTGTGACGACTAGGTTGACAAAAGTGGCTGTTTCTTTATCCTCTCAGAAGCCTTATTTGATGGGTTTTATGGATAAGAAAACAAGTTGGAAATTATTCTGTATAAAAGCGTTTGGAAAAGAAGTTTGTCCAAGTCCTGAATTAGAAAAAATGGGAAAGAATATTGTGGAATGTTGTAAAGGACTTCCTTTAGCAATCGCCACAATTGGGGGTTTGCTGGGAAAATCCAACATGACACGATATCATTGGGAGCTTGTTGCAAAAGATGTCCTGAAGTCGATTGATAGTTGTAAAGATGAATATGGAGATTGTTCAAGTATCTTGTACTTGAGCTACAAACATTTACCTATTCATCTTAAACCATGTTTTCTTTATCTAAGAATTTTTCGTGAAGATGCAAAGATTGATGTTGGCAAACTTATTAATTATTGGGTTGCTGAGGGGTTCGTGAAACCGAAAGATGGTAAAACCTTAGAAGAGATTGCACGCGAATACTTGAATGATCTTATTGACAGGAATCTCATTTTGATTCATGAACGGAACGAATGTAATGGGGGAATTTGGCGGTGCAAAGTTCATGATCTCTTAAGGGACTTATGTGTGAGAGAATATGAAAAGGAATTTTGTTTTAGTCTCTCGAAAATTGCAGATTCTCCCTATGCCAGCAGTAGAACTTGCTTTCTATGTAGTTATAGAAAGGCATCCACATGGATAGACCTCCCTCAAGTTGGTAGAATCATCACACCATCACAAACACTCGTTAGTTGTTTTGTGTGTGATGTTTGCAATGTTATGTGTTCAAATCATAATAGATTAAGATTGGTGAAGGCCGCAAATTCTACTGTTGATAGTGAAAATTATCTCAAACCCACTAGATTGAGATACCTTGCAGTAAAAGAGTACTTCAGGTTTGAATCTACTGTGTTAAGCCTACTCTGGAATCTGAAATATCTGAACCTTAGGAAACGTGAAATAGAAGTGCCTGCTGCAATACGGGAGATGCCACAACTTAGACATCTCGATGTTGGTCGTGTTCTATATGTTGATCTTGCAGCTACTCAAACTGGTAAGAAAGATCATTTTAATTTGGAGAACCTACAGTCACTTAAAGTAGTGCTAGACAATGAGTCTAAAGAGTTTCTCAAAAGAATCCCGAATGTGAGATGCTTGGATATTAGGTATCGTAAGCACTCAGCAGAACTTGTTCACCTAAACAGGTCGTTCCAAACTGTTGCCAATCTACATAAACTTCACTCTTTGATTAGTGTCGGAGTTGATTTGGAATCTATATCTTTCCCGAAGTCACTGAAGTTCTTGACTCTGGGAGATTGCAACTGTCCTTGGGAAAGAATGACAGTTATTGGTTCGTTGCCTAATCT
>JBBMKE010000009.1:13680868-13693023 GCA_037834125.1 Lippia alba | reverse complement strand
AACCTATTACAGTGAGCTCAGCTGGAGTGGAGTCGTCGCCGGAAACAAACTGCGGGAGAGGGTACAAAGTGGACACGCACGCGAAATGGAGTCGACGACGGAAGCCCACTGGAAAAATCTTCAATTCAGCGCCGACAACCTCACCTTCTTCTTCCCCACCGATATCCCTTGTTTTCGGTTGTGGTTTGTTGCTGTGAATGTATCCGCAATTAATGAAGAAGAAGGGAAATATAAATATAAAAGAAATGAATAATGGAAAATGAATATTGAGATGGATTGATATATAATAATAATAATAATAATAATAATAATAATAATAATAATAATAATGGGTAAATCAGTCAATTTAGGTCATTAGGGAGTGAATAAAGATTGAAAGTTTCAATTGGGGAGTTAGTAGGGAGCTCCTAAAAAATGGGGAGTGGAAAGGGATAAAAAGATACCAAATCAAATAAATAAAATCTTATTCTTATTCCTTTCTTTCTTTTTCATTTTTTTAAATATTTCTTTAATATATTATTTCATCCATCAAATCTAATAAAATTAAATTTTATTCCTTTTTTCTCACGAAACAATTCCACTCTTTCAGAGCTTTCCGCAAAGAATCACCGGCATCAATACGCCCCAAGTAAGACTTCCAAACATAGCCATTAATGATTAAACCTTCTCACCCTCCCGATGCTCGGTCCAAGCAGGCCCAAAATGAAAGCATTTATGATGTGGAAATTGAGAAATCCCATCACAACACAATCAGGGAATTTCAGTCTCCATTCTTCATTCGAAATGGCGCGGCTTGACTTTGAGATTGCACCCATCAATCGCAGGCCTTCTCCAAGTGAATTTAAGCCCTTTGAAATCAACGTCAGAAAGCCACAATCCTCCACACCATTTATGAATGTATCACTCTATTGTAATTGTTCCATGTCGACGTTCTTCCTCCATTCCTTATGGCCTTGGTTAGTGGCAGATCCAGAATTTCTCGAGGGCCAGGGGCTAAAATTTCTTAAAACTAGGGCGCTTTGTGGGGTGGGTGGGCCGTGGGAGTTATATAAATTTCAATTGAATTTGAGTTAGGCTTTTTGTGGGTGGGCTATGGAGAGGGAAATTATATTTTGGAATTTGTATTGGGGCTTGGGGGTGAGTGCGCCGTAGGGGAGGGTGGGCTGGGCTGGGAACACTACGTCTTGTACAACACTCATTTGTCAAGCTTTTTCAGTGGTTGTCGTTACTAATGCTAACTTCTAATAGTGACCCTTAAGGCATGCGTGATGTGCACGGGGTCGATGTACCGTCGGGATCAATGCTTAGAGGTCGAATCAAATTGATACCATGGACTTGGGAGGAAATGCCTTTATGGGATCAATATGCTCCGAGGGGGAGTTAATCGATCTCCCAACTCGATCTCCAGGCAAGAGTTATCGAGCGCGTGGGATGATATGGTGGGATCGATCTCTCTTGGTTTTGATGAGGATATGGCATTTACAACTCCTATGCAGTGCTGATGTCTCCATGATGGCAGGGTTAGTCTATGTGGTGTCATGTGTCAAAATCGAATGTAGCCGCATCATATATATATATATTTGAATTTTATATTTTATATCATGTTTCACTTGCGATATGATATAACATAAGTTACTTCATATGTATGAGTTAGTGAAATAGGCTGTGGAACACGTAAATGGAACAAGAAACCTAATCCTATTTTAGTGTTCCTTCTAAGTTGAAGCTTTCAGTTAATTAATTAAAGATTGCTCGGTGATAAGGATTTACATCCGTAAACAGATAAATTATGAATTTGAGTTTTATGGAGAAAAATTGAAAACTACCATTGATCCTCTTTCAGGAAAGAAAAAAGGAGAGCTTTTGAGTTATTGAAGTATTCGACTTGGATCTATTTTGGGGTTGGACAAGACAAGAGGGACACTATTAACCCACTAACCTAAGAAGCCCAAAGTTGACAGCAAAATTAAACAAGAAAATGGGCCTGAGCCCATGATTCCTACTAGACTATTGACTCCAACCCAGCTTATCTAGATTTTTCGGAAAGGAAATGGGTTTCAATCATATGAACGAAACATTAGCTCCCAACGGCAGCATTCGACATTTCTAGGGGATTTAATTGATGGTCCATGTTTTTGTAATTTGTGAATAAGTTGTCTCCCAATTACTCCTTGTGAGCTATCAAAGGTCTATTGAATCAGGTATCACATTTCTCCACATCCAGAAGAAGTAGTGTTGTGTTGTCCTCAAACTCTCAAGATTGATTTTAGAGATAGATAATATGCATGTCGTCACGAAACTCTATCTACACCATTCTCTCGGTGCAACTAAAAGGGTCACGCACTCCATATAAAATCTTCTGAAAACATCTAATTTGTCTATTGAAAATTTTAGTTCGGTTGATTTCGTTAAACTAGTATAGTGTTAAATCGCTAAATAATTTTAAAGCTGTTAGATAATTGAGCTATAAATTTATTCATAGTCAAATAATCAATATTGATCGAGCCAAAATTCGTAGCGTAGGACTCGAGCTTAAAATTTGTAGTTTGAGAAAGACTGTTTGAACTTGATGTTGCTTGGTAAGAGGAACAAACGTGAGATCGAAACTTATTCGGGGTAAGGTGAATTTTTACCCAAAATTGACACTCCGACGTCTCAAATCAACAAACTTATATCAAATTGAGTATGAATACAATGATGTACCTTCTGAAATAAATAGGATGAGTATTTATACCCTAAACTGTGGATGGTCGCTTCCGTCGTGTGAGGTGCTCGGACTGACAACTATCTCACTATCATAACGTATTGAGTGAGATCCTCAATTTAGGAATCGGATGCATTGCGCACACAAGATAGGATAGGGAGTTAATTTTTCTGAATGTAATGTTGAATAGTGGAGATTGGTTGGGCAGAGCACGTTCTCCGTGTGTCGTGTCAGAAATGAATCATGTATGCAAGCGGAACTATATTACGGAAAATATAATAGCTCTTATTAAACTAGTTAAGTGTTAAATTATGAATCCACACCCTTTCATAAACATGTTTTTATTAAGGGATAAAAATTCTGAACATCCTGTACTGTCGCTGTTTTTGGACTTTGCATCTCGAATTAAAAAAAGTCTGCGTCTGTATCCTCAAGTATTGTTTTATAATAAATTGCAACCTCGTTCCAATGGATGTGTGCCACGTGTCACATGATGAGTGGAATCAGTCTTGCAATTTATCACAAAACAATAGTTGAAGATGCAAACGCAGACTTTGTTTAGTTCGGAATGCAAAGTCCAAAAAACCATAATAGTGCAGAATGTTCAAAATATTTATCCATTTTATTAAATATACTTTTATTGTTCACTTTCACTTATATATAATTAAAGTTGTTACGGCAAACATATAGTAATAAACATAAACAATTAGTTTAAAATATTGTAAAGGCAAAAAAAGTTAGTAACAGATTCAAGTCCCATAAATGTAGACGTAAATTTATCATATGATTATTTCTTTTTACCTATTAAACTATAAATATAAAATCCGAATTGTATCATAAGTTTTTGAATGAGTTAAACACGCTAAAAATATTATTAATATTTCGTTCTCCATCTTAATCCAAAAGAGAGTTCTAACTTCTGCCCCAATTTTTAAAATCGATTTGCAATAAAATATAGAAAAAAAATGTAATTGTTGAATTTGTAAAATTAGTATGCGTAAAAATCTACTATTGTAGATATCATAATGAAAAATATTTACACATTTATATTAAAAATAAAAAATGGTCGCGGTGTGGTCTTATCACACTTGATCTATCCCCATCCTCACTGACTCATTAATTTGTCTTTATTACCTTTCCCAAATTTAACTTCATCGTTTCGCCGCGTCTTTATCCCATTCCCACCAAACACATTTATTAAACAAATAATTAATTGAGCCTTCCCTGCAATGCATCCCCCAACATCTCAAAACTTAATTTCTCCACTTCCGATCATATTATAATTTCAAGAATCATTAAATTATAAATTAAATCATGTGCATGGCGAGATCAACAGCGGCAGCGCTGCATTTTCACGAAGAAAGTAAAATCAGATCACCAGTTAACAATGGTGATTCAGGTGCAGACAGAATTGAATTTCCATGTGGGAGGAAAATGATCAACAACAGTAGAGCTAGAAGAAGAAGTGATCTCTCTGTTGCGAGGTGGTGCTGCAGCTGCATTCGAGCGGCGGAGGGCGGTGCGTTGGTGGCGGCGCTGAGGGAGGCTCAGCCGTACCAGGTGCTGCACAGGGGTTGTACCTTTGTGGTGCTCATTTCCAGCGAGATTGTTGATTCTCCCCACTTAAACCCCATTCTTGAGGTATGATTATTGATGCTAATTGCTCTCATTTCAATAAATTTGTGTTCTTTTAGTAAGGATAATAGTGTTTCTCCATGTTAGAAAATTCTACTCCAAATTCAAGTCGATCGAAAGCAATCAATTAAAATGATAAATATATTACACTTGTTATTTGATTTGTTACGCTCGTTAAATTTTTCGTCAACCATCCGGCAAATATAAAACACTCTCTCCTCACTACACTGACTTGAATTAATTAAGTTCGGATAGAATTTTTCTCATGTAGAACTATTAGTCAAAATGTGATGAAGTTTTTCTAGCACTATGAGTTGGATGTTTTAAACAAGTCTTGGATTGAAATCGTGAGGTAATTATAACTTGGAAGTCGAAACTATTGCGATAAACGAGTACAATTGATAAATGATTAATGATTTATACTTTAAGAAGAAAGAGTGATCACTCACATTTAAATTTTATTGAATTAAATTTGAATTAAAATTTTCTCTGTGACTCGTACTATATATTAATTGAGTCAGAATTAATAATTGCATCATAATTGTCTTCTTGAGCATTTTAACCTTATTTAATTAGGAAAATGTTATTATTTTGAAACATTAGCATTATTTTAGTTCATAACTGAGCAAAACTTGAATATTTCAAGTTTGTGTAGTTTGAATTTCGAATAAGCTAAAGATATTTTCCCTGGCTCGGAGCATATTCCTTGGTATATTATAATTTAATCATAAATATTAGTTCGAGTTATATATATATGTATGTTTTTTTTATCACTATTTATTTTTAATAATTATAATTAAATATAAATATTTATTCGAGTTACGTTACGTCATTAATCATTATCATGGTGGGGACAAGTCTACGACGACGTACAAGGCAACTCAGTGAGTCCATAGTCCGAGCCCAACAACCCACCACCGAGTCCGCCTCAGATATTTATTTATCCCCAATTCCAATTCAATTCTAAATTTAGACCAAAAAAAGGAAAAAGTAGCAGGCAGCACGTAAGCTGCCATTAGCCGCCGCCATTCCTCCACCATCCCGCCGCCACAATCCCCACTTATACTCCGCCTAAACTACGTTTTCAATTTCTCTTACATACCCCACTCCAATGGCCGCTTCTTCGCCGAGCGCTTTTACTCCAATTCAGAACTACAACCACCGCCGGAAATCAATTTTCTTTCCTGGTTCGCTTTCCAGTTCGAATTCGAGTAAATATCGGTTAATTAGAAAGTTCAGCGGAATCCAATCGGAAAATGTTTCGTCTTTCGGGGGTAGTAATGGTGTTGGCCTGAGAATGAATGTGTTGGGGGAAAATGAGAGCGAAGGAATTGAAGCGAGTAGCGCCGACAAAGATGACCTGTTCGTGCGTTTCTTCCGGGAGGCGTGGCCGTATTTCGTGGCTCATGAAGGCAGAACTTTCGTTGTACTAATATCTGCTGAGATCATCGATAGCCCTCATTTGGACCATATTCTCATGGCACGTATCTTTGCTTTTTGTGATTTGTTTTTAGTTGAATTTCTTGTGTTTTTGTCCATTTTGCCTCCGTTAGATATTGGATGGAACGAAAAGATTGAATTTGGGGTTTTTTTCTTTTTTCTGATTGCTTTGCTAGTTGCTGAGTTGATATATAGAACGTTTGTGTAGGATATTTCTCTGCTTCATGGGCTGGGAATCAAGTTTGTTCTTGTACCTGGGACTCACGTGCAAATCGACAGACTTTTAGCTGAAAAGGGTAAGACGAATTTATGAATTTTGAATTATGAGAAATTTGTTTGCTTTCCAATTTACTATTGCAAAACTGTTTAGATATGCAAAGTCTTGGTCCTTTTTGCTTACGTTCGCATATATATTGTGCTTTTGTGTTTCAGGATCTGAACCGAAGTACTTTGGGAGCTACAGAATCACCGACTCAGAATCTCTTAGTGCTGCAATGAATGCAGCTGGGAGGATTCGAATTATGATTGAGGCAAAGCTATCTCCCGGGCCATCGTTAAGTGGGGTACGCCGTCATGGAGACAATAGTCGATGGTATGATGGTGTCGGTGTTGCCAGTGGTAATTTTCTTGGAGCTAAGGTGAGAAAGCACTTCTCACTTGGGTTTAGAGTTTGGATCTCACTTGAGTTTTATAATCTAGTATTATTACATTAATTTGTGTTGGTCTGTGTGTTTGATGAAAGGATCAATGTTCTATTTTTGGTTAACTCGTCATTGTTTATCTAAAATTCAATGTTCTTCCTTTGACAGAGAAGAGGAGTAGTTGAAGGCATTGATTATGGATCAACCGGTGTAGTTAAAAAAATAAACGTTTCTCGCATTTGTGAGAGGCTTGATCAAGAATGCATAGTGCTGTTAAGCAATCTGGGGTATTCGAGTTCTGGAGAAGTTTTAAATTGCAAGTATGCTATTATGGCTTTTTCATAGGTATTTTTGTGGAATAATTTACTTCAGATGACTTGGTGACTCCCTGCAACTACTTAGGTAGTGTTTTGCAGACCCTTGAAAAATTTGTGGACATTTTGCACAAAACAGGCTGAAATGGAGTGTTTTGTTTCTCTACTTCGGCTTAAAATAAGCTCGAAGTACTTTTGACAGTGCTTCTTTTAGCTTCTAGGTTCTTTTTTAAACTACTTTTACTTCCCCTCCAAACAATCGTAACTCCCAACTTTTACGACTTCCTTCAGAGCACAAGTTATTGCAAACACCTCCTTAGGCTTGATATAGAAAGTGAGTAATATGTTTCGATATTTGGATACCACTATTATTATTATTTAGATGTTAATGAGTTTAGTTTCTCAACATTGCAGCACTTATGAAGTTGCTACAGCATGTGCTCTGGCTCTTGGTGCTGAGAAACTGATTTGCATCATAGACGGACCAATTCTAGATGAATCAGGGAGACTTATTCGTTTCTTAGCTCTTCAAGATGCAGACATGCTAATCCGTAAACGGGCTAAACAAAGTGAGTCGGCTGCTAATTATGTAAAAGCTGTTCCTGAAGAAGATCTTGCTTGTTTAGTGTATGACGATGATTCAAATGATATGGACGACCTTTATACAAATGGAAATGCTTTTACTCGGGCACCAAAATTTCAGAATGGTGTTGGCTTTGACAATGGAAATGGACTTTGGTCTAGTGAACAAGGTTTTGCGATTGGAGGTCAAGAAAGGCTGAGTCGATTAAACGGTTACCTTTCAGAACTAGCTGCTGCAGCTTTTGTTTGCAGAGTAAGTTTTCAAAATATTCAGGGTCATCTTCTTTTTATAATCAGTTAATTCTGCTAAATATAAGGGTATCCTGTTATTTTAATGGGTATAGTAATTATTTTTCCTCCTTGTCAGATGTTGATTTTGAGATTATTTCTCTCTTGGATACTGTCATTATTTGCTTTTCTTTTTAATCTGTATTTATATTTGTCAGGGTGGTGTTCAAAGAGTGCATCTATTGGATGGCACTATTGGTGGAGTTTTATTGAAGGAATTGTTCCAAAGAGATGGAGTTGGTACTATGGTGGCCAGGTATGTCACTTCTTCAGCAGATATTTTTTTCCTTTGAATTCCTTTTTTATTTTATTTTTATTTTTTGAGAAAATACAAACCCAAATCAATAGGGGACATTATATCAAAAAATATTTCCTGCTGTCTCTGTGTTGCAGTTTCCCCAACTTTTACGGTTTTGGAGGATCTCTATTAATGATTAATTTATTTGTTTCTCAGTGATCTTTATGAAGGGATGAGAATGGCTAGGGTCACTGATCTTCCTGGGATCAAACAGCTTCTGTTACCCTTAGAGGAGTCCGGCACATTGATAAAGAGGACTCAGGAAGAGGTTCCTATATATTTATTTGTGATTTTTTATGCTATTTTAACTTGTATTATTACATGTTGAGACTGATCAGTGTTTCTAATCACAGCTACTTGAAGCATTAGATTCTTTCATAGTTGTGGAGAGAGAAGGTCATATTATAGCTTGTTCAGCTCTTTTCCCTTACTTTGAGGACAAGTGTGGGGAGGTGGCTGCTATTGCTGTTTCTCCCGAATGCCGTGGCCAGGGACAGGGAGATAAATTACTTGGTACGAAAAAAGATCAGCTAAATGGGGTTTTTTTATTATTATGTGAAGTATTTAGGATTTGCTTTATGCTCACCACCTAAATATTTTCAAGTAAAATCAGTCAAATGTTACTTACCTGCATGCATATGCTTGCATAAAAGTGGAAAGACATATGAGCCTTGCGATTGTGCTGTTCTCCGAAGTTCACCTTGTGCATAGATGGTAACTTTGTTATTGATTGTGCACAGATTATATTGAGAAGAAGGCATCTTCTCTTGGACTGGAAATGCTTTTCCTATTGACAACTCGTACGGCTGATTGGTATGTCATCCTGATTCTGGCATTATGATATAACTTTTACCTAAGGTGGCAAGACATGGTATTTCATCCATAAAACACACAAAAACGAAAAATTGAAAATGGAGAGAAATCGAGAATGAAGAAGCTCTTTGTCACTGCTATATCTGAGACTCCCTCCATGTTAATGATATATGGTCTCTCTGTGTCAGTGCACTTTTTGGATTAATGCTTACCTCTGTTGCTTGTCACATCTTTTGTAGCCACAAGGCGTATACGTTAATGTTGATTTTTTTCGATCACACAGGTTTGTAAGGCGCGGGTTCTCGGAGTGTCCCATCGAATTCATACCAGAGGAGAGGAGGAAAAGGATCAACATTTCTCGTAAATCAAAGTATTACATGAAGAGGCTTTTACCTGATAGGAGCGGTATTCGACTAGACAGTGCTTTTGCATGATGAGGAGTCACTGATATACCTATGTTTTTTGTAAATTATGTCAGTGCTTTTGCATGATGTGGAGTCACTGATATACCTATGTTTTTTTGTAAATTATGTAGTCGTTCGAGTTGTTAGTCAAGAACTGGAGTCGAGATTATTACAGTCAGACCCCTCATTATTTACTTGAGTTAGGTTAGATGTGCGGTAATAAGTAAAATGGCATACTCTAGGGAACTTAATAAACTTAACATTATTCTTGTACATTTACAACTCAGACATTGAAACAGAAGTATTACAAATACTTATCTGATTTATTCATTACAGAACTTTGTTAAAGAACATGTTTTCGAGTAGACAGGTCCATTTCAGAAGGATGTGAAAAAACTCGAAACATTTTTGCCTACTCGGCCGCCCCCAGAACAACCTGGGGAAGAATTACTCGAAAGCAGATTATTTTTGTTCTTCTTTAGGAGGTCCCTTCCATTTGAAGTTGTCAGCATGACTTCAACTGCAATCGGAACCAAGATAGCCATCACTTAATAGACTAAATCCGCTGAAATTTTAATAACAGCTAATTTTTAATACCTACAGTTATCACTTAAAACTGTGATGGTATAACCATAAAAACCCAACTCCCAAATAATACAAGTGAGATTCATGCAATAACACAAAAGAAACTAAATTGGTTTAACAAGAATATCATCGAACCTTTAACAATGGCGTGTGGTGCTTCTTGACCTGCAGAGAAAAGGAATATACATACATCAGAGAAATTGGGTAGCTCAATCAAAGTTAGTCACTACACAAGCATTAGTAAGTAATGCCATAGTAATCCAGGATGTGAATCATTATTCACATCATTCTTTTCTGACCAATTTGGTTTCCAAATTAGAGACACGAGATAACGCTTGAAATAAACCAATTCTAGCAATGTGGCAATATATATGGAGGAAAACAACAAAATGAATCAGTTTTCAATTTCAACCAGATTCTTGGATACACACCTAACCAAACTAATATTGGCAGACACACTATAAATGATTCGGTAGAATTCCTATATCCATAGTGTAAGGTTTAATATATCTAATCTCACTTCTTTTATTTCCCTTAACCAAATACATCAATGCATCCAAGATAAACAGGCAAGTCATGTAAAATTTTGGATAACGACAATATTTAGAACTGAAAAGGTTACCGTGTACTGCCAACCATGCCTCTCTGCAAAATCTATTGCAGCTTCTTTACTGTCAGAACTTAATCCAGCATCACCAACATTTGCATATGGATCTCCAGTGGATGTCCAACCCATCAGTGGATTTTCCCATCTACCAATAAAATATGCATATCAAATCACAATCCTGATATAAACTACACAGCAAATACTGTGCATCCAATTGAATCCATAATTCTACGATTCACAATAGGGACACAAGCAGAGAATAAGATCAATCCTTTTCTCTTGTCCTTGCTTATTGTGGAAATGCGACGAAATAGAAGGAATCACACCTAAAATGTCAAACAATTTTAGATTTAAATTTCTTATTCCACTTCAATCATGATGAAAGAACATAAAACTTAAGTCTCATCAAATGTGTTAATCTTACTAAATGCATCAAGCAAAGAGTGCCTCTACACTATCTATTTCAAAACAAATGAGAAAGACATACTTATGAGTGGACAAGAAATTGATTTTCCACCGGCCAACCTTTTCCTGACCCTTGTTGACTAGCAGTTCGAGCCGGAGTGTAAATGAGAACCTGATGCAAACCCAATATTATGGCACCGTCTCAAAAGAATCATAACATGCAAACTCAGAAGACACCAATTTAGAAGGCAGCAAGATGAGAAATAGAAAATAATAAGATATCGTTGAAATTTGAACACATTCCCTAGCATAAAAAAGCTTAAACGATAAAAAGGAAACAATTGATTAAAATCTATAAATTCAAGCTTAGAAATGCAGCTCAAACGCCAAAAGTGGTTACAACATGAGGATTAGAGAATTAAAAAAAAAAATCATTGAAAGATGAAACACATTCCCGAGCATAAAAAAGCTTAATCATAACAATAAAATCTGTAGTTTCAAGCTTCACTGCATCGAAACCCTAGATACCCAAATCCATCGATCAACTGCAGCAATTCGCTATGGCTATTTGACGACAACACAGTATTTGAAGGAAAACAAAAGAAAAAACAATCTAGAATCCATATTAAGCTCAGAAATCAGGATAAAATTTCAGAAAAGCAACATCAAATAATGAACGAATAGAAACACAATCATACCCGTCGCCGGAGATGATCCTGGGGGATGCCGGAAACCAGGGATGTAGCCAGGATTTACGAGGAGGAGATGGGCGAAACTAAAAATTTTAAAATAAAAAGACTAAAATTTAAAATTAGGGGGAACGAAAATTTAAAATTAAGAGGGCAAAACTAAATTTTTTTTAAAATATATGGGGGTAAACAAGAATTTTCAAAATTTAGGGGGGGAGGCCACCCCCAGCCCCCCCTGTGGCTCCGTCCCTGCCGGAGACCATACCAACCTCTCCGGATCTGATCTCCACCAATGAATCCTCCGATGAAAAAGCTCTGGAAAAAAGTGCTGTGAAAGCCGATTGATGTCGATAGAGCTTACAGGAATTGCATGCTAGCCGTTGCAAAGAAGTCGCCATTTCGCGATTGTTCCAATCACTGCAAAGTGCAAAGACACTCCTTATTCACCTGTTTATGCAGCCAAGTGTCGTTTATATTTGGCGAACACTCAAGAATATTTATCAGCCAATTTATTTTTAGTTTAACTAAAAGTTGCATAACTCCATGGGGCTGGCATAGTGGAGCATGACAGGGTTTGATCTTAATAAAGTTACAGGTTCAAACTCCCCTTATCTCCATGGGAAAAAAAAAGTGAGATATATGTAAGAACTCTGTAGCAATGTTTTCAGGATCGGACCGTTAAGCGAACCGGAAAATCAACTGGGTCAAGGGTCACTGGTTCAACCGTCGGGTCAACCGTGGTCGAACCGG
>JBBMKE010000009.1:13662689-13672770 GCA_037834125.1 Lippia alba | reverse complement strand
AGGAAGAATATGGCTGGACACTGAAGGAAATCCTATTCAAGCCCATGGAGGTGGTATTTTATATGATGAGAAATCCAACACTTACTATTGGTATGGCGAGTATAAAGATGGCCATACTTATCATGCTCACAAAAAAGGAGCAGCACGAGTAAGTTATTTTTTCATGCAAGAGCCATATTTGGGATACAATCTGCATTATATGAGTTTTGGAATCATGTGCGTTTCCTGTTTGGATTTTGGTGGAATTCTGTTTTAAGTTTTCCAACTATGATTTCTTTTGCAAAATCTTTTGTTCCTGACCCTTTCATGACACTAGTGGTGGAAAGCCTTTTGAAGTTCTAGTTTAACGTTCTTGCATAGTTGTAAGAGTGTCTTGACAAATCAAAGAGGCCTTTATTGCATATTGCAGTAATGAACATCCCGTATGGAAAGAACCCTTACCAGTGTGCGGCTGTAACATAGAAGGCTAGGCATGGCATCGTACTGTGAATTGAGAGATGAGGACTGCCCAAGGAATCTAATGAAGATATAGATGACTAGATGAGGAAAATTCAAAAGAATATGAAATATGTGGCAGAAGCGGCAGAAATTTATTCTATATAGTTGGATTGAAGGTCTCTTAAAATGCAGACGACTCATTATTTTTCACCTTTCTTCTATGACCCAAGTTCCTTTTTGCTTGTTGGTTATTTAGGCTCTGGCGTTGTTTTTAGGTTTCGTTAATGTACGATAACATATTATGAATTGGAAATGTTTGGTTGATGATATTCAACCAACATGATAAGCTCAGTTTTAGTTTATGAGGCTGTTTCCAGAAGCAATGGCTTGGAAAGTTGAGGTTGTTTTGCCTTATACTTAGAAAAGAGAGAGACTTTTGGTTCTTCGAGATTTTGGGAATGGCTGAACCAATTGGGCATGTCTAGCTTTCCTATCTTAGAGGGAAAGAGACTTTAGATGAGATGGTGGACAAGGTGAAAGGATCTATTTGGTGGTAGTTCCTTCTTAGACCATCATAATGCTTTGACTCTGTTTTTGGCAAAGCTATTCAACTATCCAGGAGTATAGTGTAATGTGTTACTGAATACTTGGCTTCATTTCCCAATATTTAACATTTAACAATATATTGTATCATAAGCTCAGCGTGCATAATTTTGAAGCCGAAAGTTTCCTGTGTTTGCAAACTGGAAAGTAAGGTTAAGAGCATCACTGTTGTTAGATATAGGTAGTGTCTGCAAACTTCTGTCAAAAAAATGTTTTTTATTTCTCCAACACTTCTGTTGATGTGTGGAAGATCAACTTCGGCTTAATTTAAACAAACATAAGTTAGAAGCAGAGAGAACCAAGGTCCAATGTTTAGTTTCCGCTTATAGATTCTCCGTTATTTCCATAACTACACAGGTGTTTGATTATAGCAGTAAATGTACTTCCCAACTATACACTACGCTATTTCTTTCCCCCACCCAAATACTCATCCGCTTTACTACTACAACTTTTATTTTCATATGTCACTAATTAGGAAAATTAATACAATGTGCTCCCATTGTTGCTCTAACTCAAAAATCCGTTCTCTTCCATGCAGGTCGACATCATAGGCGTCGGTTGTTACTCCTCAAAAGATTTATGGACATGGAAAAATGAGGGAATTGTCCTCGCCGCACAAGAGCAAAACGAGACGCACGACCTCCACCCATCAAACGTCCTCGAGAGGCCAAAAGTAATCTACAACTCCAAAACCCAAAATTACGTGATGTGGATGCACATAGACGACGCCAACTACACAAAGGCCTCAGTCGGCATAGCTACCAGCAGTTCCCCAACCGGTCCCTTCACCTACCTCCGCAGCAAACGCCCCCACGGCTTCGAAAGCCGAGACATGACAATCTTCAAAGACGACGATGGCACCGCTTACATCATCTACTCATCAGAAGACAACAGTGAGCTCCACATCGGGCCCCTGAATCAAGATTACCTCGATGTGACTCACGTCATGAGGAGAATTCTCGTGGGCCAGCATAGAGAGGCACCGGCTCTGTTTAAGTACGACGGGATTTACTATATGATTACTTCCGGCTGCACGGGGTGGGCCCCAAATGAGGCCCTGGCTCACGCGGCGGAGAAGATTATGGGCCCGTGGGAGACTATTGGGAACCCATGTGTTGGCAGGAGTAAGATTTTTAAGGAGACGACCTTTTTCGCTCAGAGTACTTTCGTGCTGCCTCTGCGAGGTGTTGATGGGTTTTTCATTTTCATGGCGGATAGGTGGAATCCGGCGGATTTGAGGGATTCGAGATATGTTTGGCTGCCTCTGATCGTGGGAGGAAGTGTCGATCAGCCGCTTGAGTATGGGTTCGGGTTTCCTTTATGGTCTAGAGTTTCTATATATTGGCATAAGAGCTGGAGGCTTCCTTCTCTGTGGAGTGGGAAATGACTATGGGAGTTTCTTTTGTATCCAATTTTTTTGTTGGTATCTTTTTTTGGTAGAAAGAATGAGAACGTAGAAATAGGTGTATAGTATCAGTGGTAATGTATTGTTGTTTCGGGCTATGTTAATACGAGTTTGAGAGCATATAATGAATAATTCAACTTCTCTGATCAATGCATATGTTTCTGGAAAATATTTGCATTGTGAATGTGCGATGCATGTACATGACAGGCTTCAAATAAGGGTGGTTGAAATTGAAATTCCATCCATAATTTGGGCCGTTTTGGGCTCTTGGCGGGCTTTGTTGGGAAGTTAGGCCAAACTTCCATCTGTGCTGTCATAGACTCATATGTCTCATATTTGGATCCTTTTTATGTGCAACAACTATGGGTAGAGTGAGTGATTCAGTCCCGACTCGAATCCATTTGTTATGGTTTCATATTTGAATCCCTCTATATGTAATTTTTTTTGTTTTATTCAATGGGTCAAGTGCGGACAAATCACTTAAATGTAAAACTCTTTCTATTCCTATTAATAGCAGCGGTGTTTCTAGGAATTCGAACTCGATATCTATAGTTAAGCTAGTATAGCGCTGAACCGCTAATATACGCCGCTTGTTGGTCCTCCATATATAGTAATAGAGTGAGATTTACACATTAATGATCAGACCATAATACGAACTTAGAATAAATGAAATATAAAAACAAAAACAAAAAAGAGAACAAATGAATGTTTAAATTCTCCATAAAAAAAGTAAAAATGCCTGGTTTAAGACTTACCCCCTGTCGCCCACCCCATCAAAAGGAAATTTTGGCCAATTAAAAAGAAAAGAGAGAAAGGAAAGAGGATCATTCAAAGCTTTTTTTATAAATAAAAAGAGGAAAAGTGTGTAAAGCCAGATAGCATAGAAGTCGTCCCATAAAAGCATAGGCAGTGTTACAGTAAATGAAAAAAGGTGTAAAGATAGTGGGAATTTTAACGTGGAGGGAGCAACAAGTAGAGATCAACATGTGACAATTCTTAAAAGAAGTTCCCACTAAGCTTATTTTATCACCCTTTTCTTTACCTCATACTTTAATGTACAACATTGCCAAGAATATATGTTATGTATATCTAAAATATTAGGAATAGTTTATTTACATATCAGCTCCACAATCACACACCTAAAACCAACTCCATCAAACTAAATAATTAGGAATTAAATTTTCCTTTAACACACACCCTCAAATTATCAGAAGGATTCGAATTACGATCATTGTCCGATTAGGTATTTATTAGGAATAGTTTAATTACATATCAAATCAAAAGTTGAAGAAGGGGAAGGGGGGTTGTTGTGCAATCACATATAGTAGAGATGAATGATTTTACATTTCTTGGAGATGGGTTGGACATATTTGTCCCAACAGTCTTCCATTTGTAACTGAAAAGGACAATTGAATTCATGTATGCTTCCTCCCTTATGCCAAAATGGACAATTAGATCAGATCTTCCAACTTATGATGTGACAAACATCTTCAAACATCAATGTGGAAAAAACTTCAGTACTCTTTGTACATTTGAGGTGTGCATATGTTTTTACCTCTCTCTATGGACAAACATTCTAATTCATATTAGGGAATAGGGATGATCGATCCCAATTAATTACATGAACAAGTATATTATACATTTTTTTTAAATACACACCCCTAAAGTGATAAAATAAAAAAAAATTCGAAGCTATAATATTACCGAGTAGACAAGTAATTATATCATACTTATTATTTGACAAGTTATCCTCTATAAAATTTACAACAATTAAAAAAAAAGTTGTACAACATTTATCCCTAAAACCCTAACTCATTATACCGATCGACCTAAGTAGGTTGGAAATAGAATTAACCTTATACCTGACGATCAACCCTTTACCTCTCTATATCAAGAAAATCATAGTTTGGATGTTCGATTGTCTATTGTATTACGAATCAGTGTATTGTACTTATTGTTTATTAGTCCCTTGATATATAGTATAACAAGACAGAACACTAAATTTATAGGTTTACAATACGAAAACAATTTATATTTCCAATTAAGATAGCAAAAAAAAATGATAACAAATTAGAACTAATTAACTCAATCCCACTCAATCAAGAAAATAATTTCTAACAATAAAATAAAAATAATAATAAAAAAAAGAAAAAGAAATTGAATACCTCTACCATTGTCCAACAAATTCAAATCCACACATTTCCCCCTTAATGCACCAAAAACCAAATCACCACCACCTCTCGCGGCGGATTCCGATCATCACGGCTTCCACGCACTAGCCCACACCACCGGCTGCTCCTTCCAAGAAAGGAATATTCCGGCGGAATCGCACCGTGTCATCGACCACCCCTCCTTATACCTCCTCAACAACGACCTCATATCATCACACACCTCCTCATTAAAAGACGCCGGGCTGAACCCCTCCGCATGCAGGCGGCGGCACCACCGCTCCGCCTTCTCCCGCCTCTCCACAGACATCGCCGGCGGGCAAGCCACCAGGTCCACGACGGCGCGTCCCGCCACTCGCTCCAGCATCAACTTCTCGTTACTCGTCCTCGGAAAGCTCTCTTCCAACGCCTCGAAATAAACCCTAAACCACCTCAGACATTCCTGAAAACCCCTAACGAATTCGAACCCATCAACGCCGACGTCAAGATCAGCTTCTTCTTCGACGACGGTGAGAATCCTCGGCTGCAATTTCCTGAAAGTGGACACCAAGAAATCCCTATTGTGACCGCTACCCATTACGGAATGCAATGTCCCCACACAGTTAATGGCCAAAGCTTCGTCTTCGTTGATCTCTAGCTCTGCGAAATCCAGCTCAGATAGATTGCCTGCAAGGTGTTTGATGTTAAACCTGAATGGGACTCCCATGAGCCGGGCAAACTTTTCCATCCTGCTTCCGATCTCTTTCATGACCCTTTGCACGGCCCCGTCGCTAGAGGAAGCACCGCCATGTTTTCCGGTGACCACCACGGTGGTTAGCCTCAGATGCGGGGTCTCATCGGCCCGCGTCGCGATGGCTTCGAGCAGAGTCGGCCACTGCGTGCAGTATGTGTTGCTGATATCGATTATGTGGATTTTGCTCTCGCCTTCGAGGGCCTCCATGATCGAGCCATTACAAGCGACGTGACCGAACATGGTCCATGGGCTTACCTCCTGAAACTTGAGCACCATTTTTCTTGTCGAATCGAAAGAACAGTTTTTTTCCGAGGCGGAGATCAGGTTTCCGTAAGTCCTCTCACCGGAATCCGTCATGCGGCTGAACAATGCCTGCATGAAGTAAGAAGCCAGCTTTTGATCGACGTCCCCATAAGGGGAACTCATCTCGTTGAGCATCCACATCAGCTGTTGCAAACGAGCGCTGTTCTTTTCCGCTATGGCTTTAGCTGCTTCCATTAGAATATCAGAAGCCCAGTTGCTGTTTTGCCCCGAAAGCGCGCTGGCAAATTCAAGCGTCACCGGAGCAAGAGTGTGTTGATCGCCGGACTGCGAAGGGTAGGCATGGTGGTGTGTGGCGGTGGCTCCGCCACCACTACCGCCAGTGGTGGTGGTGGTGGTAGGAGTAGGTGTGTTTGAGAGATTAGGTTGTTGGTAGTGGTGGTAGGGGTAAGACGAAGAAGAAGAGAAATCTTCGTCATTGTGATCCATGTAAAAGCCGAAGCATTCTTGATCTTGTTCTTCGTAAGGGTTTCTTGAGCTAGTGACTGAAGCTGTTGTGCTGGAATTGAAGGAGTATTGATCTGCAGAATATTGGTGAGTGACGAGTCTAAACAAAGTGTCCATCTAATCAAGAGAGAGAGCCCACATACATCAAACAAACAAAAGAAAAAGGAAGAAAAATTCAACCTTTATGTAGTGATATTTGATTAACTTTATCCAAACAAAGGGGAAAGAAAACAGGAGAAAGATGGTATGGAGTTGTTAATCTTTCTTTATGATTAACTTTTATTTTTTGGAGGGTTTTAGTTCGAAGGGAAGAATCTTCAACTTGGAAGTTTGCTGAGGAGAGATTTGGAAACTTTTTTTCGTTTAAATTGTTGATGAAACGTGAAAAGATGAGTTGGGGAGGGAGAAGAATCTGAGTTGGATGATATCCTTTATGGGGAATCGTTGGAAGGAATAATACTGCAGTGGAACTGTGTGGGGTTGTGTAGTTCTGGTTTATGTATTGTTTATGAATTGTTTTGGGGAATTAAACAATTGGTGGGATTGACTGAATTCATAATATTTGGCATAGATTGGGTTTGAATTGGTATCACTTAATCAGTTAAGTTATTGAAAAGAGTTTATATTTGATTCTGATGGCAAGTGATATTTGGTTATTTACCACAGGACTAATTGTATTTAGCAAGATGAGGTTTGACTTTGAGTTGAAAAAAAAAAGTCATCAAAAAATTATAGAATGAAATAGGTTTGGCATGGGGTGTGCTCTGAATCGAATAGAGTCGAGTTAATTGAGTCGAACCTACTTCGATGAAGTGAAATTAGAGGTAGGACGTAGGGATTAAGCCTAATTTGTAATTTAGCAAAGTGAGGTTGGGTGAAAAATATATCATTACTAGAATATAGTGGATGGTCTGAGCATAACTGGTAATTAACTGGGTGAAAGTGCAACATCATAAAATTTAAAATGCAGTAATTGCAACATCATTCTTAGTTATTTAAGAATGTAGAATTTAGTCGGCTCTGATTTAATTTAAATCAACGACGGAAGAATTGTGTCGGTATATAGACTCAGTACTTAGTATAGGGGAAAAAAGAGTGCACTTGTGCCTAACTCCATAAAAAATTGCATGGACATTACAAATCTAAATATATACTTAATCAATAATCAGTATATATGCTTTGATACTATGTATTACACAGTAAATCCGATCTATTTAAGTGTTAACACGATGCATATTTTTTTTATGGAAAAAAGACGTCCAGCTATTAGACGTCCGCTTTCAACAAATCAATCCAAACACGATGCATATAATACCACGTACATCCAAACTTTACTTTATCCTTTTGAGAGATGTATATGACGAAATTAGTGGGAGGTAGCAGGCATGAGCAATGAGTTGGCTGGAGAAGGAAAAGAAATACAAAATAAAGACATGAGAAAAGGTGCCGGCGTGCATCATCATCATCATCACCGACACTCATTCTCTGTTCCCCTATGCCTCTCCAATTTCTGCCAACAAATGCCCTAGCTGCTTTATTTCCCTCTTACGAATATCACGTTGTCGTGTTATATTACATCGAATACTGTGCCCAACAATTTTTACGTAAAAAACTCATAAAACAATTCATATTATTGTATTCATATCGTGTCATATCGTGTTCATATCGTCACATTCGTATCCATACAACATAAGTGTATAGATACTACTCTTCTCATTGTGTGTATCCCATAATTTGATTTTTGACCATGTCCGAAATCTAGGGCACGCTCTTCACTTTTCTCTCCCACCCATGTCATAATACACAAACATTCTCTTAGCTAGTAGCATGCATACTAGACCAATTTTCGAGATATATGGGGTTTATAACTCTATGTACTTAACCGAGAAATTGAAGTTGTGGTGTATGTAGCAAATTAAAATAGATGGATTATATGATTGTGGAAAATGTTGAAGGACAAAGGGATTCTCTTGGAAAGAAATGAAGGTAAAATGAGAATACATTGGAGAAAAAGGGGAGCAGAATCTAATAAATCCTTTTACTTTTCAAACTTGATCAAAAGAAGTCTTCTCTTTTTTCTTTTTATGTTACATTAAATTTCAAACAATAATCCAAGAAACTTCCAATAAGTAATAAGAAAAAGTAAATAAATATTTATATGTAGTTCCTTTAATATTAAACTTCTTTATTTTACTTGGTAGATTGTTGACTAATTCCCAAAATTTTCCATCCAGGTTTGAAATATCAGAGTTATTTACGCCACACCCACTGTGTTAGGTGAAATAGGCAAAAAAAACTCTATGTTACAAATATTAACACAAAAAACTCTGTGTTTTCAAAATATTTACATTGAAACCCTGTGTTACGAAAATTAACACAAAAGACCCTGTATTTTCAAAATATTTGCATGGCGAATCCTAACATAGGGTTTTCCATGCAATATTTTGATAACACAGGGTTTTCCATGCAAATATTTTGAAAACACAGGATTTTTGTGTTAATTTTTGTAACACAGGGTTTTCTATATTAATATTTGTAACACAGAGTTTTTTTTGCCCATTTCACCTAACACAGGGGGTATGACGTAAATAACTCGAAATATTACGAAAACTTTCCTCAACATACTACATTTAACTTAACAAAAGACTACTATAGTTTTAAATTTAAAATCAAATATTAATCAATAACGGGGAAAGACCAAGTGCACGTCCTAGTTGAAATCAAAATGGATGAAAAACAAAATAAAATTTCCAAAATATGTCATATTTATAAATGTATATGAAATCAAAAATATTTTCTCCAATGATCAATTATTGGGAATTTTTTGTTGTTTCGAAGAGATTGTGTCTTTTCTCGAGAATGAAGTTTTGCAGGTGTATGTGTAATTTTGCTTTCAAAGACAGAATATTAGCAGTAGATATCATAAGGGGGACAATGCCTGCCTCCCAAAATCCAAGAAAGTTACGTAGGTTGTGTCGACCAATATTCAGTTAGTCACTGCATTAACTGCTCCTAATTCCTGCGAATAAATCATCTTAATGATGGATTAATTATTCCTCGGAAGAGCCATCACTTTCCATGCGATCCACCTATATTTCTTCTTTTTGTCCCAATTATGTTGGTGAAGTGCTTGCATGGCTTTGTCAAGTAAGGTTATGATTATAGTTGGGGATTTGAGGAGGTCTTCGGTTAGCTTGAGATCGGAGATATGAAAAGAATGTTATTGATTCAGATTTTGCTATCGTTGTTATCTTTTTAATGTCTTCGAATGTTGAGGAGCATCTTCTTGGACTCTTTATCGGAGATTGTCGTCTGTTTATTAACAGACTATGGATATGTGAGGTTGTTCACGTCAAATGGACTTATAATGCTTATGCTGATAGAATGACTTATCGGAAATATGTAGTTAGAAGAAGTACTGTGATTTTTTAATTCACCTGACAGCGAATTTTGTGCTTGAAAAAAATATTGATCTCAAATTAGTAAATTGTAATCTTTCATTAAAAAAAATAAAAAAAAGTAAGGCATGAAAAAGAGGGTGTTGTAGAAGTAGGATGTTAATGCCCTCACAGTGGGATAATTGAGCTGACTTGTTAGGAAATTTGATATAATTACACTATAAAGTTACCAAAAATTCATCATTTCAAAGAATTACATTAATATGGGTCAATTTATTTTGACGACTTCATATCTAAACTAAAACCCGATTCGACTTTACTCAATCAACTATAATGGCAATGGCAATTAGTATATCACACTAACTATTTTATCTTATGTTTTGAAACCCGGACCGGACATCGAACCGGGACTCCTTATTGGTTACTAGTTTTACTAGTTCGACCGGTCGGACCACCGGTCGAATCGGTATGACGTCATAATTACGTAAGACTTATATTTAATTATATATAATTATATAATGTAAATATTAATTAAAAATAATCAGATAAGCTAAATAATATGAAGAAT
>JBBMKE010000009.1:13641133-13662589 GCA_037834125.1 Lippia alba | reverse complement strand
TTCGAAAGCCGAGACATGACAATCTTCAAAGACGACGATGGCACCGCTTACATCATCTACTCATCAGAAGACAACAGCGAGCTCCACATCGGGCCCCTGAGTCAAGATTACCTCGACGTGACTCATGTCATGAGGAGAATTCTCGTGGACCAGCATAGAGAGGCACCGGCTCTGTTCAAGCACGACGGGATTTACTACATGATCACTTCCGGGTGCACGGGGTGGGCCCCAAACGAGGCCCTGGCTCATGCGGCCGAGAAGATAATGGGCCCGTGGGAGACCATCGGGAACCCATGTGTTGGCGGGAGTAAGATTTTTAAGGAGACGACCTTCTTCGCTCAGAGTACTTTCGTGCTGCCTCTGCCGGGTCTTGATGGGTTTTTCATTTTCATGGCGGATAGGTGGAATCCAGCGGATTTAAGGGATTCGAGATATGTTTGGCTGCCGCTGATCGTGGGAGGAAGTGTCGATCAGCCGCTTGAGTATGGGTTTGGGTTTCCTTTGTGGTCTAGAGTTTCTATATATTGGCATAAGAGCTGGAGGCTTCCTTCCCTGTGGAGTGGGAAATGACTATGGGAGTTTCTTTATGTATCCAATTTTTTTGTTGGTATCTTTTTTGGTAGAAAGAATGAGAACGTAGAAATAGGTGTATAGTGTTGATAGTAATGTTGTTGTTTCGGGCTATGTTCATACGAGTTTGAGGGCATATAATGAATAATTCAACTTCTCTGATCAATGCATATGTTTCTGGAAAATATTTGCATTGTGAATGTGTGAATTGTGATCAGTGATGCATATACGTGACAGCCTTCAAGTAGGGTGGTTGAAATTGAAATCCTATCCATAATTTAGGCCGGTTTGGGCTCTTGGCGGGCTTTGTTGGGAAGGTATGCCCAACTTTCATCTGTACAGTCATATGTCTCATATTTGGATCCTTTTTATATGCAACTATGGATAGAGTGAGTGATTCGATCCCGACTCGAATCCATTTGTTATGGTTTCATATTTCAATCCCTCTACATGTAATTATTTTGTTTAATAGTTCATTTTACAGTTGAATTGGGACAGACCACTTAGGATGTAAAATTCTTCTTATCAATAACAGTTATATTTTTAGGAACTCGAATTCAAACTTCTAATTAAGTTAGTATAGTGTCAAACTGTTAAGCTGTACCTACACATGTAATAATAGAATGAGATTTACATATTAATAATCGGACCATAATACAAACCTATAATAAATGATGTATAAAAACAAAAACAAAAAAGAAAGAACCAATGAATGTTTAAATTCTCCATACAAAAAGTAAAAATGCCTGGTTTAAGACTTACCCCCAGTCCCCCACCCCATCAAAAGGAAATTTTGGCCAATTAAAAAGAAAAGAGAGAAAGGAGAGAGGATCATTCAAAGCTTTTTTGATAAATAAAAAGAGGAAAAGTGTGTAAAGCCAGATAGAAGTCGTCCCATAAAAGCATAGGCAGTGTTGCAGTAAATGAAAAAAGGTGTAAAGATGGTGGGAATTTTAACGTGGAGGGAGCAACAAGTAGAGATCAACATGTGACAATTCTTAAAAGAAGTTCCCACTAAACTATTTTATCACCCTTTTCTTTACCTCATACTTTAATGTACAACATTGCCAAGATATAACATATGTCATGTATATCTAAAATATTAGCAATAATTTATTTACATATCAGCTCCATAATCACACACCTAATACCAACTCCATCAAACTAAATAATTACGATTATTTTTTTTAACACACACCCTCGAGTGGTTGGAGGAATTCGAATCTGGATCATTGTCTGATTAATTAATAATTAGGAATAGTTTAATTACATATCAAATCAAAAGTTGGAGAGGGGGAAGGGGGGTTGTTGTGCAATCACATACACAAGAGATGAATGATTTTACATTTCATGGAGATGGGTTGGACATATTTGTCCCAACAGTCTTCCATTTCTAACTAAAAAGGATAATTTAATTCATGTATGCTTCCTCCCTTATGCCAAAATGGACAATTAGATCAGATTCCAACTTATGATGTGACAAACATCTTGATACATCAATGTGGAAAAAACTTCAGTACTCTTGTACATTTGATGTGTGCAAAGATTCTATAATTCATATTAGGGATGATTGATCTCAATTAATTACATGAACAAGTATATTATACCTTTTTTTTAAATACACACCCCTAAAGTACTAAAAAAAATCGAAGCTATAATTATTACCAAGTACGCGAGTAATTATATCATACTTATCATTTGACAAGTTATCCTCTGTAAAATTTACAACAATTACAAAAAAATTGTACAACATTTATCCCTAAAACCCTAACTCATTATACTAATCGACTTAAGTAGGTTTGAATTAGAATTAACCTTATAAGTTATACCTGACGATCAACCCTTTACCTCTCTATATCAAAAAAATCATAGTTTGGATGTTCGATTATCTATTGTATTATGAATTAGTGTATTGTACTTATTATTTATTAGTCCCTTGATATATACTATAACAAGAATGAACACTAAATTTATAGGTTTACAATACGAAACAATCTATATTGCCAATTAAGATAGCAAAAAAAAGAACAACTTAGAACTAATTAACTCAATCCCACTCAATCAAGAAAATAATTTCTAACAATAAAATAAAAAAAAATAATAATAATAATAATAAAAAGAAAAAGAAATTAAATACCTCTACCATTTGTCTTCCAACAAATTCAAATCCACACATTTCCCCCTTAACGTACCAAAACGCCATCACCACCACCTCTCGCGGCGGATTCCGATCATCACGGCTTCCACGCACTCGCCCACACCACCGGCATCTCCTTCCAAGAAAGGAATATTCCGGCGGAATCGCACCGTGTCATCGACCACCCCTCCTTATACCTCCTCAACAACGATCTCATATCATCACACACCTCCTCATTAAACGACGCCGGGCTGAACCCCGCCGCATGCAGGCGGCGGCACCACCGCGCCGCCGTCTCCCGCCTCTCCACTGACATCGCCGGCGGGCAAGCCACCAGGTCCACGACGGCGCGTCCCGCCACTTGCTCCAGCATCAACCGCTCGTTACTTGTCCTCGGAAAGCTCTCTTCCAACGCCTCGAAATAAACCCTAAACCACCTCAAACATTCCTGAAAACCCCTAACGAACTCAAACCCATCAATACCCACATCAAGATCAGCTTCTTCTTCAACTATGGTGAGAATCCTCGGCTGCAATTTCCTGAAAGTGGATACCAAGAAATCCCTATTATCACCACTCCCTTTTACGGAATGCAATGTCCCTACGCAATTAATTGCCAAAGCTTCGTCTTCTTTGATCTCTAACTCTGCGAAATTCAACTCAGATAAATCGCCCGCAAGGTGTTTGATGTTAAACCTGAATGGGACTCCCATGAGCCGCGCAAACTTTTCCATCCTATTTCCGATCTCTTTCATGACCCTTTGCACAGCCCCTTCGCCGGATGAAGCGCCGCCGTGTTTTCCGGCGAGCACCACGGTGGTTAGCCTCAGATGTGGCGTCTCATCGGCGCGCGTCGCGATGGCTTCGAGCAGAGTCGGCCACTGCGTGCAGTACGTGTTGCTGATGTCGATTATGTGGATTTTGCTCTCGCCTTCGAGCGCCTCCATGATCGCGCCGTTACACGCAACGTGACCGAACATCGTCCACGGGCTAACTTCCTGAAACTTGAGCACCATTCTCCTCGTGGAGTCGAAAGAACAGTTCTTTTCCGAGGCGGAGATCAGGTTTCCGTAAGTCCTCTCACCGGAATCCGTCATGCGGCTGAACAACGCCTGCATGAAGTAAGAAGCCAGCTTTTGATCGACGTCCCCGTAAGGAGAACTCATCTCGTTGAGCATCCACATCAGCTGTTGCAGACGAGCACTGTTCTTTTCCGCCATAGCTTTAGCTACTTCCATTAGAATATCAGAAGCCCAGTTGCTGTTTTGCCCCGAAAGTGCTCCCGAAAACTCTAGTGTCACCGGGGAAAAAGAGTGTTGATCGGCGGACTGCAAGGGGTAGGCATGGTGGTGGGGCGCGGTGGCTCCGCCACCACTTCCGCCGGTAGTGGTAGTGGTAGTGGTGGTAGGAGTAGGTGTGTTTGAGAGATTAGGTTGGTGGTAGGGGTAGTGGTAAGACGAAGAAGAAGAGAAATCTTCTTCATTATGATCCATGTAAAAGCCGAAGCATTCTTGATCAGCTTGTTCTTCGTAAGGGTTTCTTGAGCAAGCAGTTGTTGTGCTGGAATTGAAGGAGTATTGATCTGCAGAATATTGGTGAGTGACGAGTCTAAACAAAGTATCCATCTAATCAAGAGAGAGAGCCCACATACATCAAACAAACAAAAGAAAAAGGAAGAAAAAATTCAACCTTTATGTAGTGATAAGCACAGGAGAAAGATGGTATGGAGTTGTTAATCTTTCTTTATGATTAACTTTTTTTTTTTGGAGGGTTTTAGTTTGAAGGGAAGAATCTTCAACTTGGAAATTTGCTGAGGAGATATGGAAACTTTTATTTAAAAATATTGTTGATGAAACACGAAAAGATGAGTTGGGTTGGGAGAAGAATCTGAGTCGGACGATATCCTTTATGGGGAATCGTTGGAAGGAATAATACTGCAGTGGAACTGTGTGGGGTTGTGTAGTTCTGGTTTATGAATTGTTTATGAATTATTTTGAGGAATTAAACGAGGTGGGATTGACTGAATTCGTAATATTTGGCATAGATTGGGTTTGAATTGGTATCACTTATATTTGATTCTTGCATATTCAATAAAATTTAATTAGTCTGATGACAAGTGATATTTGATTATTTACCACAAGACTAATTGTATTTAGCAAGATGATGTTTGACTTTGAGTTGAAAAAAAAGTTGTAGAAAGGAATAGGTTTGGCATGGGGTGTGCTCTGAATCGAACAGATTCTAGTTAATTGAGTCGAACCTACTTCAATGAAGTGAAATTATATTACTGTGAAATTAGAGGTAGGATGTAGGGCTATATTAAGCCTAATTCGTAAATTAGCAAAGTGAGGTTGGATGAAAAATATATCATTACTAGAATATAGTGGATGATCTGAGCCTAACTCGTAACTCGATGAAATTGCAACATAATTTTAAAATGTAGTAAGTGCATCGTCATTCTAAATTATTTAAGAATGTAGAATTTAGACTGCTCTAATTTAATTTAAATCAACGACGTAAGAATTGTGTCAGTATAGGGGAAAAAGAGTGTACTTGTGCCTAACTCCATAAAAAATTGCATGGACATTACAAATCTAAATATATGCTTAATCAATAATCAGTATATATGCTTTGATACCATATGTATAACAAAGTAAATCCGATCTATTTAAGTGTTAACACGATGCATATAATACTACGTACATCCAAACTCTACTTTATCCTTTTGAGAGATTTATATGACGAAATTAGTGGGAGGTGGCAAGCGTGAGCAATGAGCTGGCTGTAGAAGGAAAAGAAATACAAAATAAAGACATGAGAAAAGGTGCCGGCGTGCATCATTATCATCATTTCTCTGTTCCCCTATGCCTCTCCAATTTCTGCCAACAAATGCCCTTAGCTACTTTATTTCCCCTTTCTCATGCGAATACCATTTTATCGTGTTATATTACATCGAACACTGTGTCCAACACTTTTTACGTAAAAAAATCATAAAACAATTCATATCATTGTATTCATGTCGTGTCATATCGTATTCATATCGTCACATTCGTATTCGTACAGAATAATTGTATAGATATGACCCTCCTCATTGTGTGTATCCCATAATTTTTATTTTTGGCCAAGTCCCAAATCTAGGGCACGCTCTTCACTTTTATCTCCCACCCATATCATAAATACACAAACATTCTCTTAGCTAGTAGCATACATACTAGACCAATTTTCGAGATATATAGGGTTTATAACTCTATGTACTTGACCAAGAAATTGAAGTTATGGTATATGTGCTGCAAATTAAATTAAATGGATTATATGATTGTGGAAAATGTTGAAGGACAAAGGATTCTCTTAAAAAGAAAAAAAGAAGGTAAAATGAGAATACATTGGAGAAAAAGGGAAGTGGAATCTAATAACTCCTTTTACTTTTGAAACTTGATCGAAAGAAGTCTTCTTTTTTCTTTTCACGTTATATGAAATTTCAAACAATAATCCAAGAAACTTCCAATAAGTTATAAGAAAAAGTAAATAAATATTTAAACTTGGTAGATTGTTGACTAATTCCCAAAATTTTCCGTTCAGGTTTGAAATGTTGCAAAAACTTTCCTCAACATTACTACATTTAACTTAACAAAATACTACTATATATAGTTTTAGATTTAAAATCAAATATTAATCAATAACGGTGAAAGACCAAGTGCATGTCCGAGTTGAAATCAAAATATGGATGAAAAACAAAATAAAATTTCCAAAATATGTCATATTTATAAATGTATATTAAATTATAAATATTTCTCCAATGATCAATTATTGGGAATTTTTCGTTGTTTTGAAGAGATGGTGTCTTTCCTCGAGAATGAAATTTTGCAGATGTATGTGTAATTTTGCTTTCAAAGACAGAATATTAGCAGTAGTTCATAAGGGGGAAAATGCCTCCCAAAATCCAAGAAAGTTACGTAGGTTGTGTCGACCATTATTCAGTTAGTCATTGCATTAACTGCTCCTAATTCCTGCGAATAAATCATCTTAATAATGGATTATTCCTCGGAAGAGCTATCACTTTCCATGCGATCCACCTATATTTCTTCATTCTTTTGTCCCAATTATGTTGGTGCATGGCTTTGTCAAGTAATTAAGGTTATGATTATAGTTCGGGATTTGAGGAGGTTTTCGGTTAGCTTGAGATCGGAGATATATATGAAAAGAATGTTGTTGATTCAGATTTTGCTACCGTTGTTATCCTTCTAATGTCGTCGGATGTTGACGAACGTCTTCTTAGACTCATTATTGGAGATTGTCGTCAGTTTATTAACAGACTATGGATATTCGAGGTTGTCCACGTCAAAAGGACTTATAATGCGATAGAATGACTTATTGAAAATATGTAGTCAGAAGAAGTACTGGAGCTTGAGAAAAATACTGATCTCAAATTAGTAAATTGTAATCTTTCTATTAAAAAAAAAAAAGTAGGGCATGAAAAAGAGTGTTGTAGAAGTAGGATGTTAATTTTCCCATAGTGGGATAATTGAGCTGACTTATTAGGAAATTTGATATAATTACACTATAAAGTTACCAAAAATTCATCCTTTCAAAGAAATTACATTAATATGGGTCAATTTATTTTGATGACTTCATATCTACACTTCGGTAATTCTAGCCCGAGCCTGGCTCGGCCAAGTCGGTGTAATGAGGAGGCGAGTGTTTTGCAGTTGCCGTGTGGTTGGTGGAAAATTTGAGGAGAGTGACCAATCAAATGACAAATGTAATACACTTGCCTTTTTAATTGATTGGGTCCGACCAAGCCGGATTTGGACTAGAATTTTCCCTAAACTTTTGAGTACCTTAATTTGCTTTTAGCAGTTACCAATAGCTGACTTTAAAGTCATGATTGCAAAATTATTTGTTAAACCAAATCTTAGAGCATATATATTAGCAGAAATGTTTGTCTACTATATCAAATCTGACATGTTGGGAAAAATTATAAGGGAGAGTGGCCCGTTTGGAAAATTCTAAACTAAAACTCGATTAGATTGTACTCAATCAATTATAATGGCAATGATAATTGAGAAGTGTATCACACTAACTATTTTATCACGTACTCTCACAATGTTTTCCACCACTTAGACGATAAGTTCATTCCCAAGAGCCGTCGCACATCTCTAGTCACCCTTCCCTGCTTTCCTCCACCGCTCTGACTTTCCTGAGGAACAAAGAATCTTTGTACTACGTTTCCATTTAAAGCAAGCTCTCAGTAACCAGTGTCCAATCAGAATACCATGCATTAGTCTGAAAAGTTAAAATTAATGTCCGAAAAAGTATAATATCAAGATATCATTCAATTTATCTAGTTTTGTACAGCCAATACACATTATTCTATCCAAAGAAAAAAGCATACAATACAAGCAGCATCTGTTTGATCCTATAGTTTTCACCCCTTGAAACGAATTGCGGATTCATTATCCTATACAACGTAGATACAGGCGGCATGTTTTATTGGGTTTATTTGATTTTCAACAGCCGTATCGAGTTATTTTTCAGCAGTTGATTGATCAATCAACTACAGGTTTCATACGATCACAACAAACTGACTAATTACCTTATATGCTTAGTCAGCTAGAACAGCTAAAATCTAGATATAATGCACAACTGGTGACAGCACAGAACTTGCATTTTGTAGATTATGCCTTCAGGTAACCTTTTCTTTCCAAGTACGAAACGACTTTTTCAGCCAGAACCGTTGGAGAATCACATATCACTTCGCTTTGCTGCAATACTATCTGGGGAAGTGAAGGGCATCGAAAGATTAGGAAACCGAAAATGTAAAAGATAACAGAAAGTATTTCTAAGAAGATAATGGGATGAGAGTTTGTCATCTGTTCGACAATCTTTCCTGAGAAGATGTTATGCATCTAAAAGATGCTTGTCATGTTTCAGCAATAGTCTTCGGGTTTTTTCCTCTTTTTTTTGGATAAAATGTTGTGCAGTATCTATTAGCAACTTGAAATAATGGGAACTTTTTGTTTGTACAAGCTAATAGAACAAGATGTAACATGGTAAGACAATTATTCGGTGAAAATGCTATTTTAATGTGGGTTTGAGCATTTTGATATCTCTTAGTAGAGGTCTTGCATGAAAGAGTCGAGGCAAGTAACTGTAACGGTTGCCTAGAACAAAAACATACCTCAGCTTTTAATGGTGGCTCGTATGGATCATCAACACCAGTGAAGCCTGAAAACACAAACAAAAGAAATCATTTTCTTTAATATTTGAAGTAGAACCCAGGAAATTTCCGTCTTCTAAAAGAGAAAAATGAAAGACAAAGTACTTTGTGACATATGCATCAGGTCCCAGAAGATATATCAAGAACAACTGCAGCACAACCAATACTGATGGTATATGATACGAACAGATAACCATAAATCACTATGGAATAATGTAATGAAAAGGTTTTAGTTATGGGGTTTATTGAGAGGAGCGGAAGAAGATCTGCTGGCTGGCTTGGGCTAATTCAGTTCACTTTTCAGTAAATCAAGACTTAATAGTATCTAATTAGCTGCCTAGCATGATAAATTTGGTCAATTAAGTACATGTTGAGTGTCTAAACAACACAAAAGTAGGGTAAATTAAATTAGTGACTTTCACTCCAAAAGGAAAATGTGTTTTGACATCATCAGTCCCTACCAGTACTGATTGGCTTTTCTCAACTACCAATGAAGATGCTGAAAATCAAGCAATTCCTAATTTTTATGGAAAAGAAGTGCTTTGGCACCTATGACATTACAGCAAAGAAAAGATTCAACCTCAACTATACATGTAAAATGTAATCCCACAACCCACCATATCTTAAAAATATTCCATTCGCCTTTATTACAAGATATGATGCAGTAACACCCATTTTAGTCAAAACATAGATATGAGTGGTGGCAGATGGCCTATCAAACAGACTGGCCATGAATGACGCATTCAGAGTTAAACTTATTTCTCTCAATAGTTATGCAGGGAATACTTTGGCCAGGAAATCTACTTTTCCTGAGACCATCAATAGGAAATTAAGAGACTGGCCACAGAGTGATGAAAGAAATACCAGGTTTTAGAATCTCAATAACGCACCTTTTATTTTTCCAGCTCGTGCAAGCTTGTATAATCCCTTAGGATCCCTTGTCTCACAAAGTTGTAAAGGAACATCCATATATACCTGCAATCAACAATTTGAATAAATTTTTGACAAAAAAAAAAGTGATTTAAACTAGAGAACTTGCTTGTAACATCATAAAATAGAGGAAGGTTAAAGCACAAATCAAATTCACAAGGACAGAAAGCACAACCTCAATAAAATCGCCTTCAGGCAGTAAATCTCGGCAAGCATCACGCTCCTTCCTGAAGGGTGATATTAAACTTGCAACGCAAATAACTCCAGCATCTGAAAATAGCTTAGCCACCTCTCCTGTACAACATAAAACAAGTTCATTGAACTTTAAAATGGAAATGGAATAGATAAGAAATAGTAAAGTTAAAATTGAGAAAAGAAACCAACCTATCCTTCTTATGTTCTCTGCTCTATCTTCAGCTTTAAAACTAAGATCGCTGTTCAGACCATGCCTGCAGTTATCCCCATCAAGTATATACGTATGTTTTCCTCTGGCATGTAGGAGACGACTTAAAGCACATGCCAAGCTGCTCTTTCCTAGAGTCAAAGATCAAGAGTATAATAAGATATAATGCTGTCCGCAGCTAGCAAGCCCAAACAAAGAGTTACATCAGGAAAGTAGGGAAAAGAAGTTCACCAACAATGAGGGAATAACGAGTAAAAGTACCAAGAATCACAAGGACAAGGAATCAATTATAAGACCAAATAAAGGAGAATCTAATTTTTCAATTTTCTTGCTTTTCCTCTTTTGAGATTTTGAGATGTCATTATCAGGAATCACATGAAACAATATTCATCACCTAAACCTACTGCGTTGAAGCCAAAAGTTGACCATATTTCTCCCCGGTAACCTCACAACGAACAAAAAAATTCAGAGACTGTCTTCCTCATTTTCAGAATTCCCAGCTTTACAATTGGATATTCAAGATAAATCAGAGGCCCTTCTCCAATTAATAACAATTTTAGCGTGTTCGTATTATGCATTCATCATGGAATTTTACAGTATCCAAGCCAACAATTTCCAATCAGTCACAGCATCTCCGTTTCATGTTGTCAGCCGCCGCTCACAACAGAAATTGATCACATATAAAATTTTCACAACTAATTGTAATCTATAATCAATTACACTCAGAATCCATATAGATACACAAACCTGATCCACTCAGCCCAGTGATCCAAATAACACAGCCCTTCTGATTAAGCAACACCTCCCTGTCCCTCTTCTCTACAGAGCACTTGTGCCAAACAATATTCGACGAGTTCCCAACCGTAGACCTCCGGACCGCACCATTCCCTACTCAAACAATTATCACAAATTCAGAAAGCCGAAAAAAATCCTAATCGCCAATTCTCACCAACCAAACTATGCACAGCGACCAAAACGAAACGCAATCACGGAGAGGAATACAGCGCCGTACCTGAAAAACCGCCGCAATCGCTACCAATAGAATCGCCGGTGGAATTACGCCAAGCTTGCTTTCCCTGGCCGTTAATGTGCGACGTCGTTTCGTGAGCTTCCATTGCCTTAATTGGCGTCAAGTAGCTCGATCTCGCTCCACCACCGCAAATCTCCAACCTCGCAACCCTGCACCGTAGCACCGCCGCCTTCGAAGGCCTCAACTCGCAGTATAATGCGGACGATTTGCAAAATTTCAAAGGTTGATTTCCAATTCCAATAGCAGCCATTATTATTTAATTCCTCGGATTCCTAATAACAACTACACCAGCTCCTCCAACCAAAACACGACAAAAATTCAAAAAATATTCAACAAAATCATGAAAACAAACCGAGAAAAACATTTGAATGAATTGAAGCAATGCAACACCGCATTATATACGCCTTTAGGCAGTTTCAATACTGGGAGAAAGTGCTCCTCCAACTATTGAAACGCGAGAAGGCGTACAACAACGCCAAATTGTACGAAAAAAGGATGAAAATGATGTTGAATGTGGGTGCAGGACAGATAGAAATCCCACATGATGCGCAGGAGAGATACCTCACCTCCGGGCCTGCGCCATCAGATGCTGAATGATTGATTAAATTTAGGGATAACTACATTTTTTGTTATCCAACTATACAACTTATTGTAAATTGGTCCCTCATTTTTCAATTTTACAGTTTTGGTCATCGAACTACCACTTCGTTTATAATTTTGGTCCTGCCGTCAGCCATGTCGTTAACTGGAGACGAAATATTCCCATTAGTTAGTCATAACTGAAGACGGAATATTCTCATTCCGTCTTCAGTTAATGGCATGACTGATGGCAGGACCAAAATTGTAAACGAAGTGGTAGTTCAGTGACCAAAACTGTAAAATTGAAAAGTGAGGGACTAGTTTACAATAAATTGTATAGTTGGATGACCAAAATTGTAATTATCCCTTAAATTTAGCTGTTTGACGAGAAATATAAATATATATATGTATATTATTTTCTAAATTAATTTTTTTTAATATCTAAATTTGATTATAAATTCCCAGATTTTATTAGATTTGGAAAGTTCGTTTAGGCCACAATTTTTCTTTGGTCAAGGAAACGAAAAGGACTTGTATGTTGGGTTTTTTATGGAAACATTAAAAGTAATTTTTTTAACATACATTGGATTTAATCTATCACCAAGTTGTGTAACTTAGCGGTTCGGAGCTATGCTAGCTTGACTAAAGGCCTCGAGTTCGAGTTCCTGGGAACGCAGCTATAATTGGTAGGGAGAATTTTACACCCTAAGTGGTCCGTCCCGGCTCGACCCATGGAAATGGGCTATAGAACCAAAAAAATTAGTTGGATTCAATCTACCACCAACTGAAATACTGCGCTATATTAGTTTAATAAGAAATATTAAAATTATTAAATAGTTGAATATTCAATTTTAAACTAAGGTACTTCAAAACATTAGGTTAGCCAATTAATATGTTCAAGTCCAAAATGCCCTTCCTCATTAATGGTCTGGACATTGCAATGGTCTTCATATTCTGGCAAGCTAGTAAATTTAATAAGTTCCCTTGAGTAAAGCTGACAATATGAAGGGTTTATTGGTAAATCATTCATCCCACGACAAATTTAGGATGAATAATTAATTCTTTTATCTAATATAATTTTAAATTGTATAATTAATTTCGAACTTATAAAAATATGAATAAATTTAAATAAAAATATAAATAAATATACTTATATAAAATTATTAATATAATCATGATTTTATAAAATAATCATCCCGCAAAACTGCCGGGTTCTTTTATCCACCTAGCTCCAAGCAATCCCAATTAAATAATGTTATATACACCATAACCCTACAAAGTAAACCAAGAGATGTCAGGCGACACTATTTTTGTGATCTTAATTGAACCTATCATAGGCATAATATTGAGTTTTTTTATTGTAATTATATATTTCATTTATCTATGCATATTTGGCAGAGGACTTAGATCAGAAAAAATAAAAATTTTAATCTTTTTAATATTATAATTATTTTTCTCTTTTAATTTTAACTATTTATAAGAGGTGTGCGTAAATCTTGTTTCTCCAAATCACTAATAATAATAATTATTATTATTATTATCAACATATGTTTGGTTGGGTTATATCTGACCTTTAATTCTTCATAGCTAGGTTTGGCCGATGTGGATACATTCAAGATATGTTAATATGATAGACTTTACTTTTTATTTTCTTAAGAGGATTAATGTTAGTTTTCCGATTATCTCCAATAAAACTTAAAATCGTGATTTACGAGTTAGATGCAAATACTTATAACTAAAGTTATGGGCTCATCCCATAATATAGGGTTTACTTAGGCACTGTTGCCCGGAAAATGTATGCATTTTTAAAGGACTCATTTGTACGACAACACATGTTTGTTTCCAAGTTTGTGTTGTTATTTCATAGCTGAGATGGTACTATAGTAAGTTTGTGGTCATGGCATGTTTGATAGTGATAGTAGGACAGCCCACTGGTCGGTATTCGGGTCTGCTCCTAAAAAATCATAATCCGAGTCCCATAATTTAATATATATGATAATTGGACAGACATGTTTCAGGATTTAGATTTATTAATACTAAATTTAAATTGGTTCTAATAGATTTCATAAAAGTCTTAACCTTAATATAATAGCCATAAGTGGAGTTTAAGGTACGTTGCACGTTCTCATGTATTTTATTTAAATAGAAATAATTTATTATTATATTTTTTAATAAATTAAAATATATATTAATAATATCTAACTTTATGAAATAAATATAATGCATAATTTTTAACGAACTATATATCTTATTTTTGGGCAACTACACAAAAAGATAATGACATAAAATTTTTCTTTCTAATCAGATACGGAGTCAAGATTTAATATAAATGCAGCAGAAATTAAAATATCTAAAATTAAAGGGATGAAATTTTGATTTTGAGAGATGAAAATATAAAATTTCAATATATATATATATACAAGTTTTAAAAAAAATAAAATTTAGGGGGCAAAATAAGAAAGGCCGGTTAAAGAGACATCCAAATAAAAAACATTTTTTTTTGGTAGCAAAATAAAAAACAATTGATATTAGAGATAATTATTCAATAGTTCAACTTTCCGACCAATCTCTTGTATCTCCCTAAATCTGCTAACAACTCATTCCGATCATCTATTAATTTAATTAATTTGTTGATTCATAAGTGTATCGATCGCTTGGATTCCAACATCTCTGTCTCATGTTGCAGGTTAAGAACATGCTGTCTCCAAGATAGGTAAATACTTGATTGAGAATGGCTAGGAATGACTGATCCGCGGGAACAATTTGCGTTGTTGCGTGCCATCACCCTGTGATTGCAATGTCATCCACATACACAGTCCAAAGAAATTTATCAGCTCTAGAATGGTGATAGAAAACGGAATTGTCAACTCCAAATCTACGAAGACCAAAATAAAAAATCACCTCATTGAGTACTCTACCAAACCATGCCCGAAAAGATTGCTTCAAACAATATCAATCTTTCTTCAAATGAAAAACTAGTCTAGATACATTGGTTGTTTTTCTAAATCCGAACTTAGGATATGAAACGACTTCAAATTCTTTAGTCAGTTATCATATATCATTTGAGTTGAATATAATTTAGCCGGCATACTTAAGTATTAAACATAATAATTTATAAAATATTGATGTATTATATATATAGTACTTCAAGAAGGAACAATGTATTTTGCCTGAATTTTATCTCCACATTTCGGCCATACAATATGTCAATATCTAAAATTGGATTTCATTATATTCTTCAAGATTAGAAACAATATTTTGTCAATCACTTTCCGAGTTGGTAAGCCCTACCTAGCTAGAGGTATACCCTTTTTCCTTCCCTACTTTTCTTCCTCTTTTATCAGCATTAATAAACAATATAATAGGTTGAAATTTGAAAAAGATAGTATCAAGTGCCACAACGTGGAACTCTTACGAATCAATCACTAGCATGCAAGACGCACCATTAACATGCATATCGATTGGTTATCTTTTCTTTACATTTTTTGTTTCGATCGGTCATGCACCAACACGAGAATACATACAAGTGATCAGAATACAAATTCATATTGATACGGTTTTTTTTTTTATTTTAGGTGATAAGTATCGACCACAAATATATCTATAGCAATACGGAATGATATAATTAGAGGAGTATGATGCGATAAACATCATATCTCAGCTGTCCATTTTGGGCAGATGCACGTAATGAATTTATTTGCCTTTTTGCCTAGTCATGTATCCACGTCCAAATTTTAAATTTGTCCCAAAGGATGAAAACTACATCTTGATAGAAACCTTTCGTGAGCTCCTGGGAGAATTTATTTCATCCAACTAATTCTTGATCTTTCATTCACTGCTTTTGTTTGGTGATGGTAGGTTTTGATTATGAATGATCGAAATGAGGTCGGAGATGGAAGTACAGGGGACGGACGGTGGGAAGTCGGGTGCCCCTATATTCCTACGTTTTCTGTTTCGGGGAAAAAAAAAGATAGTGTTATTTTCTAATCTATTATTTGTACGTACAATTAAATTTTGAAAATTTGTAATTTGACGAACCCTTTACCGATTTTTTTTTTCTTTATAGTATCTTCTATTTAAAATTCTAGTGTCACTAGCTGAAGTTAAAAAGTTTATACATATTTTGTGGTTTTGCATGGGAAATCCACACATTATATATGCAGCTTAAATCCAATTCAGAAGACATAACAGTTATAATTACCAAAAGATTAAATTAAATAACTAAAATTGCTTAATTAAACTATATATCTGGCTACTGCATACACAACTTCTTGATTAGACTACAAATTGACTAAGTTTATTTATATCCTAATCGTTAGAACTAAGTGCGAGTGCGTCTAAGAAAAGCTTGGTCCTTCTTTATTACAACGATACCCCCATTCCCATCTTCTCCCTCCAATTTATCACCATTTTTCTCCAACTTCACGTTACCTTTATTCTCACCCTTCTTCTTCTGCAAACGGAAAGCGCTCCTAAATCCCCTCATCAACCTCTGTCCAAGATTCTTTTCGACGTTATTCGGGCTCCCATCCGACGATTCCTCAGACGAAGACGACAACTTTGCCCTCTCTCTATTGACATCCCGATAAGTTATCGAGGAAATCGAACCGATCTGTCCCCTTTCGATCTTGTTATCGGTCTCTGAGCTGAGCCGGAAGCTCGCCGACCGGCCCGAGTCGGGCCGTTGCTTGATACTGCTGTCAGATTCGTTAAGGAGTTTCCTCATGCCGGTGAGCTCTTTCTCTAGCGTATGTATGCGCAAGGTGGTGGCGGTCATGACGGCCTTGAGCTGCGAAACCTGGCGGAGGGCGGCGTCTCGCTCGAGGATGGCGCCGAGGGTGGTGGCGGGGTCTTTGGTTGGGGGGCGGTGGTGGTGGTGGGTGCGGTTGTCGGCGGCGGAGATGATGGAGTGGCGGGTGTTGAGCTGCTCGAGGAACATGGCTTGGACGACGAAACGCAGCGGCATTCGTGGGTTCTGAACGGCGTGCATTAGGGTTTTGGGGGAGAGAATGCTGCAGTCGATGTAGTTGCACATTTTGATCTTCTCCTCCTCTGTTACTGCTCCGATGTGTTTCTGTGAATTAGGGAAACAGTAGTGTCGATGTTATTAAGAATCTTACGAATAATTAATCAAATTGTTTGCACTATAATGCACCAACATAGCGATACTGATAAGACATGATATAGATATGGATACGGTTAAGTGAGAAGTGTCCGACACAATATTCAACATGAATATCCAATATAATACAATGCGACAAAGGATATTTTTAAAAGTATTATTGAACTATTATCAAATTTTTGGGGATGGAACCAAAATTTCTAAAGGGAACAAGCCCTCAAAGGAAAACAAATAGAACTTATGATTGGCGAAACTATAATATTATTAAATTATTCAAATAAATTAAAAACTACTCAAAAGAATTTAGTTGACATATGATTTCTCATTTTTTCAAAATTTTTACCATTCATATAACAAATGTAAAACACTCGTCTCTTCATTATATTGATTACTAAAAATTTTATTAACTACACGATAAATATAAAATACTCGCTCTTCTCTAACCAATTTAACCAAATCAGATTTTAACTATAATCAAGAATTGAACATACCACAAAAATTAAGGGGGGACACCCCCACCGGCCTTTTAGGAATTAGTCTCTGTTCTTACTTCCTAATCTATAATAAGGTACATAAAATTACCATAAAATACGTGTATAATTCAAACAAAATCTCAATTTTTAGGTACCTTAATTTGATAATGTCAAACAAGTACCTTACCAAAATAAATTCAAATTGTTAGCACGTTTTAAATCTCATGTATTTTGAGAAAATTATTAGCTATATAAGCCTATGTCAAACCTAATAATATCCCTTCATGTTATGAATTATTGAACATAGGCATACCTTGAGATAAATGTCAATGATTCTATAAATAACGTCATGACAGTCGACCAAACGTTGACTAACGGACGTCAAAATCACCAGCAAATCCTCAACGCCGGCGCTCTTAACATCCTCCAAGCAGCTCCAATCGCCGCCATCCTCCGCCGTCAAGCTCAGCGCCTCAATACACCGGCTCACCAGGAACGCCTCCGTCTCCGCCTCCGGCAGCAGTGGAAAACACGACCGCAGCACAATCGACGCGCACTCCTTGTTCACGGCGACGACGCGGCGGAAATACGCCTCCGTTATCTGCAGGAGGTTTTCGTCTCCGTCGGCGCTGACCTCCGTCATCCCGAGCAGCTCCGCCGCCGTCCGGAGGGCGGCGACGTTGAACGGAGTCACGGCGGCATAGTTGCCGTAACAGAAGTCCGTTACGACGGAGAACGTTTCGGCCGTTATTTTTAACGGCGGGGAGAGGGTTATTTCGGGGAATTCACTGAGCTGCCGTTTTAAATAGGCACTTCTCGCTGTCAATGCGTCCTGTGAAAGGGCGTAAATGCGAATTAAGTAAAAGAAAATGGAATAAATGCGCCAACAGTGTTTATATCCACTGTAAAATACATTTAATTGCACATTTATTTAGGCTAACGAACTAACATATGGAATTTAAGAATTCTTCTATGAGTGCCTAAAAATTCAAATATAATATGTCTTGTAATTTCTTGATAAACGTGGATAGTATCGAGCCATTAAATTATGCTATTGTGGAGGTTATGAAATTTAATGTGTATGGTGGGAATTCTATCAAAATTACCTCAGTTTTGACAGAAGAATAAAGAAGAAAAAAAAGCACCAGCCTAAAGTTAGCAAAGAAAATTCCGATTGTCGGTTTAATTTTTTAAGCATCACAAACGAATTTAATATTTTTCTAAATTAATCATCTCCAAAAGAAAAAGATTTGAATCATAATATGAAAAGCAATTGTAAATATTGTCATGGTCCTGAATCAGTTGTATAAGGGGTTTATAGAATAAGTAAAAAAAAATTCTTATCAGACTAATCTTTTAGATGAGTTCTCCTGTTTAGTTTATATCGAATATTTTTTGAAAATTGAAAAGCCATTGAAGATTGAGCAACTTTTGTGAGAGCATCCACTTTCGACCAAATCAAGATCAAATAAAATGTGTAAATCCACTCCAAAAAAGGAGAAAAAAAGAAAAAATTACCTTGTGAAGGCGGAAAGAAGAATCCTGGACATGTATGACGACGTCTGGATCTTGCTTTGCACCCAAAAACCTGATTAATTACACAAACATACATACATACATACATACATACATACATATAAAAACACAAACAAGAAATTAGATCTTAGAAAAATATGAGAATTAAACCATGCACAGTTGAGAGTACCATTGTTGTCCACCAGAGGCAGAAAGTTGAGGTGTAGGAGAGGAAGAAGAAGAAGAAGAGTATTGGGAGGATGAATGTTCATCTTCTTCTTCGTAAATTGTGCCCACAACTCCCAGTTCATTCCATCCTCGAAACCCTATTTCCTCCATTATAATTCCTTCTTTTTCTTCTTGAGAAGAATATAATGAAGCTTTTTTAATAGTAAATTGGAAAAGGGGATTGATATAGTTTCCTTGTGGGGATTGTGAAGGGGAAAAAGGGTGGAATTGATAAGGGATGAAGAGAGGTGGTGCATTGATTGTGGGCATGTGGGGAATCATAAATGTCCCCTCTTCATGCAGGCCCAACCCTGCAAATTCTATTGTGTTCGTATAATAACTCTATTCTTTTTTAATTTCATCACCTAAATAGGCAAGTACATAAATATAATAGGGAATGCGATCTTATTTTAAGGCGGCAACTGATTAAATTAAAAAATGTTGTTGAAAGGCATCGAACATATCATGTTTTAATAATATATAGATACTGAAGACGTTTTATATACGAAGATTCCTTTTAAAGTAGTTTTTTAGAAATCTTAATTAAATGAGTTCAATCTCTTTTTTACTTGAGTCAACTGCTCGTTAGTAATCTATTTACTGATCTTAGTCGACTTCTAATATACGTGGTGTGTGTGATCAATGATTAAAAAAAATGAGATCGAAATACAAATTTTAAATGATGATTCAAATAGGGTTTTGAAAGCCATACATGAGTCCTTGATTTGTGAATTGTGACATTACCATGCATGTACAATTGTACATACATTATAGGCAGATTGGTTGTCAGATTTTGCTCCCAAAAGGCTGGCCCATAAGGTCAAAACACCAGTGTTTTGATTAGCAATTTTCGTGGCACTTTGATATTTGTGAAAGTATATAAAATTTGACCATATTGTTATGCGATCTCTTAATTAAAGAAAAGAATTTTGTCTAATTTCCTCGCTTTTGAGAAAACCCAAACTCAATCCTAATTTAGTGGAAGTGTGTAACTCATATTAATTATGTTATAGATGTTTTGTACTTCTTACATCATTCATAACATTTGGTAGGAGAATATCGATTATACGAAAGTGTATCTATGTTTGTTGAGCTAATATTTCATTATTTCATGATACCAATATTATTGCCAAAAATATTTCAATTATGTATAGGGAAAGAAGTTTATTGTATGAAAATGATTATTAAATAATTGCGTTTAATATTTTAAGGGATGGACAGGGTGCCCAACCCAATCATTCAATGAGATTATGAGAATATATCCAACTACACTGTGATCTATTAAATTGTAATGTAAAAATACAGTAAAATAATGATACTATGGTATATAATTTATCGTTCCATAACTTAGGAAAAATTAAGAAATCGTAAAATGCGTCCAGAAGAAGTGGAAACAAATTAAAATTCAAATCCAGTAAAGGTGAAGTTGGATTTGTAACGTTATTTATGTATTCCATTTCATTTACACTACGTATTTAGAATTTGGATTAGAACAAGTTGGGCACCAAGTTGAATATATGTTAAACAAAAAAAAAAATTCAGATTATAGTCGTTGACGGAACTACATATACATAGATAATGATTATTTTAATTTTAATATCATACCAAAATACGTAGCGTTTTGACTTCTCATCATAGTGCAACGATAACAAAATTGCGATTTATCCAAAACAATCAGTTGTTGATGTGTGATTGTCGGTTATTATAAAACATCTATACTATTATATATTTGATAACGATGTTTGTCTTTTCAACTCATATGCATTTTTGTTGATGTGAAATTTTGTAGTTTTTTAGAAGTTTTAATTAGATATAAAATATAATTGACTTATCTTTATTTCATATGCTATTTTATTATGAAAATAAGCAGTAACTAAGGAAAATAATTATATCTGGCAAGTTTAATTACATGATTTTTTGTGCTTGTCTTTTTTGATTTTCAAAAAGAATGTGATTGACTTATATGTATATTATTTTATTGTGAAAATAAATAATAATTGAGAAAAATAATTATATTTTATGAGATTTATAATACACCTTTTTTGTATTTTTTTAAATAATGAATTTTTGGAATTTTGAATTATTTTATATTTAAAAAAACTATTATTGATTGTTCCAAAACGAATCTTTCCTTATTTGATATAATTTTATTATTAATTCTTTCATAAGATATAAATTAATTTTTATTTATCCTAATCATCCATTATAAAATAAATTCAAGAGTTTTAATTGGGTGTCACTATAATTAATCTC
>JBBMKE010000009.1:13595859-13612397 GCA_037834125.1 Lippia alba | reverse complement strand
TCTTTCTCGTTCAAAGAGGAGTCGTCTTCTTCGCAGAGAAGATTGAGGGAATCCATTAGAGGAGGGGTGCGAGAATGGTGGAAAAGGGAAGAAAGAAAAGGGGTGAGAAGTGAGAAATATATGGAAATGAAGATTAGTTATAAGGGAAAGAGATTGAGGAAATCTAGACTCTGGAAAGAAAGACTACAGTGAAGAGGGAAGGGCTCGAGTTGCGGTTTTGCTGCCGCCAAATTTAACGGATGGGATATGCCGTGTGTTTTGGGTTCCAAAGATTTTTTTTTTTAATTTAATTGTTTTTGTTAATGAAATTTATATATAAAAGCTCGGACTATTTACATTTGACTACTCTATAAATAAACTTAATTATAACGTGATTCATTTAAATGAGGGAAATTACATTGTATTCATGGTAAAATTTATTTGGTCTGAGGTTCCTAACCGAACTTGTAAAAACACACATATTTCTAGTGGTTTGAATGAGTCTTACCTTAAATATATAATCAATATTACAAAATCATTCCTAAAATTTATAAATATTAACAAAAAAATTTCTATAAATTATGAATTTAACAACATAGTTCCTGAAATCAAAAATCAAATTTAAAAATTAGCAAAATATTTGAAATGATATAACGAAACCCTAACAGACGTCAAAGACAACGAGCGATTTTCAAAAGTTAGGATTAAAATTTAATTCTCGACTTATATGTATTATATTGTAATTGGGTATAAATACAGAATTATTAAATATAATTATTTCTAAAAGTTATTCTAAATGTAAGGTGCAGTTGGATATTTTTTCAATTTATTTAGGGTATAGGTATTTATGAATGCACACTATAAACGTGGGGATAATCCTCTACAGTTTATGGCCTTTCATCTCTCTTAGTTTGTGAGTCATATGATATCCAAATAATTTAAAAATATAATTTTATCTTATTGCATCGTCGGGTTAAATATTCAATTGTGTTTGACATTATATCGAATCTTATCGTGCGGTGAATTTCGGGTATCATTGTTGTTGTATGTGCATTGTTTGTTAGAGATATTTTCAAGAATTTAGGGTTTTTTTTAATCCAATGGATGAAATTTATATGATATTAGTCTTTGAAATACATTTGTAGCTTCTCAGTGGAAAAGGGTGAAGTTTGTGAAATTATTATTGATTATTTTTGGATTTGTTTTCTCTCAAGCGTAGAGACTATTTAAAATTTAAACGATTTTGTCATACTTGCATAGTAAAAAAAATCATGCAATATAGTGATATACTTTCAAGAATTGGAGGACGTGATAGTACCTATTTACAAAATTCACAAACCCATAGGAACAGTTGGTGCTAATTCGCGAATCTTTTCCATGATTGTAACAATTTTAATCATTATTTAAGATTGTTTTGCATAAATAAATTTGTACTCCGTACATATAATTACATAGAAATATTTATATTTAATTTAACTAAAACTTAAAACGTACAGTTAGTTAAAGTAGTGTGCGAAAATATTATTTTTAATTTGCTCTTTATATGATTTCCTCTTTCATTGGTTATGGAAAAAAGAGAAAAAAAATGTATATATACCCGAAGGTATATATTATATGCTTCATTGTGCAGAATCATCAGTGCCGTCTTACTTTATACATTATTATTTTGTTTTAGGATAACTGCAGTAGTATGTCTTGAGATTTTATTTAACTACGCAATTTTTAATTTTAAAAATTACAAATATTTTGCAAGACATATCTTGAGGTTTGATGTGATTCATATTTTTATGATCATAAATTAAATTCGAATACTCATTCAAAATGGTCAAGATAAAATGATATGATTATAAAATATCGGAAATGTTATAATTTTTTTTATAAATTTATATATATTGTAATATATATATATATATAAACATCAAATTATATAGTTTAGTGATTAGACTATGAGTCATGTCTTTATGATCATAAATTAAATTTGATACTCATTAATAATGCCAAGGTCTCAAAGAAATTGTATAATTGTAAAATATTGGAGACCGCGTTATAATTATAACTTTTTTTAATTCGATTATTTAGTTTTATGTTAGTTTAGTAATAAAGAATATTTACTATCATGAATAGTTGAGTCGTCCAACTTGATTCAAACTTAAATAAATGAATTATAGAATTCATTGTTTTTTTTATATTAATTTCTCAATCCTCGGAAATAGTTTGTACAATTAGGATAAAAATCAATATATCAGTGAAATTATCTCCTTTCGTTATAGTTTGCCTTTCGCACTAATTCTTTTAAATTATGCAAAATAAATTTTTGTGCTTGTCGTTATATAGTTCCAATTGAAGAAAATTTTTGAAAAAACCCCGTCAAATATTATAATAACAACTTTAATACTGTTAATCGATTTATTTAACTAAGTTCAGGTCTTACATTGTCTTACTGTATGTAGTCAAGTGGTGATCCACATTCTCATAACTTTTCTTACAGATCATAGCCCTTTTTTCCGTTTGGTGCTATGACTTTAATTGAGTAATTAATTGGTAACCCATTAGATTTAAGCTAATAATGTCAAAAAATGTGTATTTCTTTTTTGGCCTCAATCTTGTCAATCTCTTACAAGTGCACAGAAAAGAGAGAAACTTTTTATTTAGTATTCGTGGACAGGCCTGCCTTGGCAGACGAACAAATAGCTAGTCAGCAATCAGAAATCACCTAATTAATTAGTGGCCTGCATTTGAATTTTAATTAATTTATGGAGATATTATCTTCACAAACAAATAATACATAATTTATATGTCACAAAGTGATGTAATTAATATAAGTTGTTTGCCAGACTCCGTATTCGAATTCCTGATAATACAATTATATATTATCGATATGAAGAGTTTATATCTTAATAATTAGTTCCGACTCGAATTCATAATATATGTGATATAAAACTAATCTAATAAAAATAATCAATCATTGAATCTTGACCATCATGTTCATTATCACCTTCTTGAATTGTAGACACTTCATATTGTGAAACAACTGACCAATAAAATTTAAAGTTGTTCTAAATCCAAAATTAGAAGTTCGATTCTTGAATTATAAGCACTTCAATTTAAAGTTTTTTTAATTTGTTCTTCGTTTTAATTATATATTTCATGCAATGCAATGCCAAAAATTTCTAAATTCGACAATCAAAGTTATAGTAGCTATAAGTTAGAAGCTCGATTCCTTTGACTAATTTATGCATGAAACTACTTTAAATTTTTTCATTACCCGTCCTACTATTTTAGATGTCTGTAATTCAACAATGAAATCAGTCATTATCTCCGACAAAATGTCTTGGTAAAAAAAATCTCATGACCTTTAATCTACCCAAAAGATTATAATATAAGAAGTAATGTTGCACGGAAGCAAAAATGACAATAAGGACACTAACAAATACGACATAATATTTATTTTTAATTTAAATTTATCACGTAATAAGTTTCAATATGAGATATCCGACATATACATGCACATACATATATACGAGTGTGTGTTGGCAATGAGCAGAAAAAGAGAAAATTGCAGAAATCAAAATTTGATACACAACAAAAGGCATTGTTGATGAGTTGATGTCCTAAAAGAATGAAGTAGTTGAATTTGGGTCATATGAAGAAGAAAAGTGTAGGCAATATTAATATAAGAATTAAATGTGAATATGATTGCAGATAGTAAGGAGCGCCTTCACGTGTGCCACAAATTGGACCACAATGAGGTGGAAATATCATACCTTATACGCTCCTCACATTTTCACCTCCAATTTTCCAATATATATATGTGACTTAGTGGTTGGTGCAACCCACAATTAATCACACCAATTCTAAGAATACTTGCAATGTCTTAAAGTTTGAGTGTGCTCTTTTCTCTGTGTTTTTCCTTTTCTTCGATTGCTTTTGTTTTAACAAAATGAGGAAGTTTTGGACATTGTTTTAAAATTGAATCTGAATTAAACTACGATTTTTTTATAAAGGTGTTGATAAAATATTAGACTGAATATAAGATTTAAAGTTCCTTTAATTCCAAAGTTAGGAATCGAATCTCAATATTTATTTATGGGTGAATGAATCTTTTCCACTTGATAATATATCCCGAATATGAATATATGATACAATACGAGTTGTGGGAGTGATATGTCCATACAACTATTAAAAAATGACATTCATTCACTATTTAGTCATACTTGCAAAAAGTAACTTAAAGCTATAGATTTTCCCATAAATATGATACTTCCTTTCATTTTATGATTATCGATTTTAGTATTCAAATTCTATGCATTCTAATAATAAGAATCCTCTCCAACTTTTGTCTATTTTCTGCCTTAATTATCAAGTTTTATAAGAAATGGAACATTTATGGTATTATTCTTTGTGTGTTTCCTTGTTTTGAAAAAAAAAAAAGGTCAATATTTTCCTACTTGAGGGTTCCCGTGTGGGGTGTGCTTGGGATTTGATCCATCATATTGTCTTAAAATTTTGTAGATGTCATATGTCTAGCTTTTTTTGACATCAACTATTCAGAAGAAATGCGTCTGAGAACTCAGAACTGCAATGAGGTAAGTCGTAAGTACAATATGTTCGTCTCAAATAAAATCTCATTTACAAAATATTTTACTAAATTAGTATAATACCGAAATGCTAAACTATCGATGAAATCATAAAACACCCCCAATTCATGTGCAATCCAAATATCAAACAATTATGATGGCTCCCTTCTTATTTGGTAATTTTTGTGTACATATTTTTTGGTAATTGATCTTGAGGTTAAAGAGATGATATGTTCTAAGTTCTAATCTATGCAAGGATACGGACACGGAGACACGGACACGACATTAATACGACGACACAGATTTTTTTGTGAATTTTTCACATGAGAAGTGTCAGACATGGGTGTCTGACACGACATAATACGGTAAAATGATATTTTTAGAAGTGTCGATGCATTAGACATTCTAACCAAGAATTGGTTGCTTTCTTACTCCAATACTAGGGGTTGGAGTTTGTTAATTTGAAGTATGTCTTCAGTGGGTTGGATTTGAAACAGATGAAAAAAATTTTACTATCGGATCAATATTGGAATTCTATATAGGATCATGTAAAATCTAAATCCATCAATAGTCAATACTAAACATTAATGAAAGCTTACTGGGTCCAACTTATTAAAAGGCCCGACCCAATAAGCAATTAAAGTGTACTACTTTTTCCCAAAAAAAAAACATAGTATTTGCCAAAATTTACTCGTTAATAATTTATTAGTTATTTTACTTATATTCAATTGAAATATATTGATTGAAATATATTGATTTATAATTATCGATAGAACTAAGATGACATGTTTTTTAATATAAAATAATTGAAAATGCACAATAAATACTAATAATTCTGCATGTGAAAATTAAATGATTCATCTTAATATAAATTTAATAATTATATATTAATAAAAAATAGTTAAAATATAAATTAAAAAATATGAGAAAGAAAAATAAAAAAAGAATATAAAAAAATAAAATTAGGGTGAGAGAAAAGTGAGGTTAATAGATAAATAACTTATTGAGACATGTTTTGTATACGGCGGAAAAAAAATAAATTAATTAAATAAAAAAATTAGAGATCAAATTCAAGAGACCACGTTGGTTTGCTTAATATAATAGTATAAGATAATGATCCACATATTAAAATTTTAGTTTGATAATTTGTACTACGAATTTTTAGGGCAGATTATAATTTTGGCCCCATAGATAAGACCTTTTGCAATTTTAGTCTCATATGTTTTAAAAATACATATTTAGTCTCATTATTTTTTAAAAGTTATAATTCTGGTCTCATCTGTCAAATAATAAAAAATGTATTTTTTTTTTGTCGTTAAGTGCAATATGTGGTGAAAAATTATTGTTCATTAGATTGTTTATAATGGAGTTTGGTTATTGATACTTCATTTTATCAGCACATTACTGTGATGAAAGTGATCTAGAGAAATGCTTTAAAGTTGATTCAAAGTGTATTAATAAGCAAACTTTCGCAAAAAACAACCTAATGAACAATAATTTTTTTCCTTTGAAATGACATTTAATGACAAAAATGCATTTTCCGTCTTTGACGAATGGGGCCAAAATTGTAACATTTTGAAAATAGTGAGGCTAAATATGTTTGATTTCAAAGATATGAGACTAAAATTACAAAAGACTTAATCCTATGGGACCAAAAAGGTAATTTAATTACTCGAATTTTTATTTATGAAAATAGTGAATTTAATAAAATATTATAAAAAATCAAAATTTATTCGTCAATAAATTGAATTTATTAATTTCAAATTCCACAAACTTATTAATTTCATATTCCATAAAGTGAAAGGGTCGTTCAAAACATCGCAACTCATATGCATCCAACATTTATAACAACACCTTTAGTAGGCGACTCATTAGACGATTTTTTTGGACTAAAATATCCAGGATCGGAAAATTTATATTTTTTTAATTCATGCCTTAAAAAATATCATTAAATGGTAATTTAATGGTTTGATGTTATACTTACTTAATTAAAATTTTATTTTCAAGGTCTTAAGTATACGACTACTATCATTAATAAAAAGAATTTTGCTTCTAAGTGATCTGATTGGACCGAGTCGGCCGGGAGAAGAGAAACATGAGAATAATCCTATAAATTAAATTTAATAACTACATCCATAAACCGTGGATTTTTTTTATTCAAACCAGTCTTTTAAGTCCTACGTACCCATGCACCAATGCAGTACATATATTTTAATATCATGATTGGATTAATCGAAAATATCAAACATATAAAAATGTGGCAATCCTTAATTATTGTGTAGATAACTAAAATCATTTAATCAACACATAATGCATGCAAAATTTCCCATAAATTGTAAAACTGAGTTGACTAGCCATACTTTCAGGGACAACACGTTCTTTCCGGGGTTCCATTTTCCACATTATTTGACTGTTTAAAACAATTACAATTGTAAGCATACAGCATTCTCTAAATATAATATCATATATACTTTCAAAAAAATATATATACAATATCAATAATAAAAATATTGAAAATTACGAAATTTAAATAATTAATATCCGTCATTTTTTGTCCAAAAATACTGGTGTTGGAGCAAACAGAACCCTCATCATTCTCACATCGTTAAATTCTTCTGTCAATAAGAGAATAGCACAACCACATCACATTATTAACTTTTTTCTTTTTTTTTTTTTCCCAAATCTGGAATCTCTCTCTCTCCCCCTCTTTCTCTCCTCTCCAGGCCCGGAAACTGGCCAATCTATCCCATTGTTACAATCTTTACGATTGTCAGATTGTAACACTTTTGGGATTGTTGTTTAGATTGGTCGGTGGATGATTTAATGTTGGTAAACCTTTGCCACAATTCTTGACAAATTTTGATGTTTATATCATATCCCTGGAAGATCAAGAATTGTGAGACAGGACAGGCGGAGAGGATAAGCTTTTGAGATTGGAGAAAATCCATTAAAACCATATTTGGAATTTATAAAATTTTATTTCACATTTTCTGTTCTCTTTTCTGCAGAATATCGACAGGTACTCTTGGTTTTGGACGTCCGTTTCAATTTTATGTTTCATCTTTTATTTCATTTATTAATACATGCCAAGTATATGAATATCGATAGACAGTCAGATTAAAAGAGAGAATGTGTTCATTTTTTTTTTTTCATATCGCGGTCTCTCTTAATGTATATATACAAAACAGGGAATCAAAACAATACTGTTGATTATGTTGGAATTTTATTTTTTCATTTTTCCTATGGCTCATTTATCTGTAAAAATCGTAATTTATTTGATAAATTTATATTTAATGTTATAATATATGTCACTTTGCAATGGTTTATAGCAGGATTAACTAGAAGTCCAGAAACTTGTATACAAAATGGATTCCAATGGGGAATTTAAGAAGACTTCAGAGAAATCATTACCTGTTCCACCTCCATTGCCTGCACATTTTTGCCAGGAAAGCATGATCAGGCAAGAATCAAAGATCAGACATCCTTGTGTCTCCAGCGCCGCTAATAAATCATTGGACCGTCTATTCGATTCGGGCTACAGAGCCGATGTCTCTATTTCGACGGACCATGGTGGTGTGATCTACGCTCATGCAAATATTCTCGTAAGTTTTGTTTTCTCCTCGTATCCACGAATAAAGAATGTTGATTTCTTGGTAGGTAATTGTCTGAAAATATGTATGCATGCAGGGTGTTGCTTCTCCTGTCTTCAAGAGTATGCTGAGGCGAATGAAGCTCCAGGACAGTAATCGTTCCAAGTCAATCTCGATTCGCGGAGTTCCACCCGAGGCCGTTCAAGTTTTCATCCGATTCTTATATTCTTACTAGTAATCATCTTTTCTTAAGGTTTTGAATATGAGTCGAACAGTGATACTGCACGTGGGATGAGACAGTAGATCTCTTAAACAATGGACGTAGCAATTGGATTGAGAGGGTCTCTGCAATACCCAAGCCCGGGATATAAATTGTTGCTTTTTCTGATTGAACTTGTTTTTGACATTTACAGCTACGAAGAAGAAAGCATAAAGGAATATGCAGTGCCGTTGTTAGTATTGTCCCACGCATACGCAGTTCCTGTACTGAAGCGGTTGTGTGAGCGTTGGCTGGAGCACAACTTAATCACCACAGAGAATGCTATTGATATCTTCCAATTTGCAATGCTATGCGATGCTCCTCGTCTCAGCCTCGTTTGCCATCGTTACATCCTCTCAAACTTCAAAGCCGTGTCTGCCTCACAAGGATGGAAAGTCATGAAGAAAAGCCACCCCATTCTAGAAAAAGAAATCCTCGAGTCCATAATTGAAGAGGACCTTGTAAGTACAATTTTTTTTTTTTACAAATTACTTTAAGGGAGGTTAGTAACTGAAGTTTGATCTAATAACTCAAACTTACCTTCAGGTTTGAGAAATTACAAAAACTCCCTAGAATACCATAGGATTTGGCCTAATGCATGTTATATAGTCATCATGAATTGAAATTCAAACATTAATTGTGGTTTCCAAGGACGAAATAGGCTATACATAAATCGTTATACATGTTTTTATAGAAATTCATTGATCCACGGGCAAAGCAAATTAGTTAATAGGGGATGTTTTTGTAATATTTAAAACCTTAGGGGAAGCTTGTGTAATTGAGTCAAACCTCTAGGTATGTTGCCCTAGTGAGTATGGACCTAGCATATGCTAAACCGTCTAATGATCCCTTTAATAAAACTAATGATACGTCTTTGTGACATCTTCTTTTCGCTTTCGCACCCGGTTGCAGAGACAAAAGGATAGGAGGAAAAAGCTGGACGAGCAAAAAGTGTACATTCAGCTATACGAGGCAATGGAAGCTCTGATCCACATATATAAAGAGGGGTGTCGAACAATCGGGCCACACAACAAGAGCCTGAAAGACAATCAGGAGCCATGTCCGTATCCGGCATGTAAAGGCCTTGAAACACTCATTCGTCATTTCACCGGATGTAAGCTGAGAGGAATCGGTCCATGCATGCATTGCAAGAGAATGTGGCAAATATTGGAGTTGCATTCTCGCCTTTGTGCCAATTCCGACGTTTGTGGAGTTCCTTTATGCAGGTTTCTTTCCCACCCTTTCGTAATTTTCTCAACTAAAATGTTTCTTTTTGAAACCGTTTAAACCTCAAGAAGGTATTCGTAATTGTCGTTATTTTGCAAATGCAGTAATTTCAGGGAGAGGATAAGGAAACAGAAAAAGAAAGAGGATGTTAGATGGAGAATATTAGTGAAGAAAGTACTGAGGTCAAAGAGCATTACAGGAGCCCCATTCTTTTTGCCGGACTTCTCATAATTTGGCAAGTCTACTCGATCAGTACTGTGTTTGATACAGTGGATATGTATGTACAATCCTGAATATATTTTTATATAGTTTGTATACTGTAACTATGAACAAAGAAGCCATAGATGTTAACAAGAGGCAAGAGGATACACGAAGCTCAATACATTAAGAAAAACCCTTGTTTCTTTTGCTCCATTTTTGAAAAGGAAAGTTTTGGTAATTTCTTTAGCATTTTTTCTCTTTTTTTTTTTTTGGGTGATAATTAGGGAGTGTACGTAGTTGCCAGTTTACGATAGTTGTAGTGACGAGATTTGAGGGCCGGAAAATGATGTGGAATTTTCAGATTTTGATAGTGGAATTATAGCTTATTTTGTATAATAGAGAACGTTGCGTTGGATAAAATGTCTATAAGTGATAGATAGAAAAATACAATGTAAGAATAACTAATTTAAAAAATATATATATATTTACTGAAATTTTGATGGCATCAACATGAGACTCAAACTCATTACACCAAATGTGATAGCTTTGAAAATTAATACATAAAGGCTCAAACTCGTTAAATCAAGATTTATAAGGAAATAAATGTTTGTAGAGAGTTGCAAGTGAGAGCAAAGGTTTCATTATCATAAGAGGGTAAAGTGGTAGTATTTTTTTATTTTTTTTTTAACACCAAACCCAGCTCATGTGTCTTATTCATTTGAAGTTAGAAAAGGAAAGGAAAAAAAAAGAAAAAACGCTAATTACAGACATTCTTTATGTTTTGGGTCTAAATGCGTTTTGGTTTCTAATATTTAAATCCGCCTGGTTCTTAAAATATTCCATTAAGGCATTAACATTGAACTTTAGCCATTAATTTTTCTTCCGATAACCCATTCCACCTTATTAATTGTCAGAATTGTCAGAATTTACTTGCGAAACTTACCGGTCATGCATCATTTTTTATCGATAATTACTCCTTTGTTCATTGCTTACCTCTAATGTACCGACACTTCTAAAAATATCATTTTGTCGTATCGTGTCGTGTAAGACACGCGTGTCCGACACTCTTCACGTGGAAAATTAAAAAAAAAAATTGTGTTGCCGTATCCGTGTCCGTGTCCATACATCATAGTTACTTACATAAAACTATATTTTGAGATATCATTTCAATCGTTAATTTTAATTTAAGTGCATTGACAATTAAAAAATAATATAAAGTAAAAAGTATAAAGTATTACTCACTCTTTCTAAGTACTCTATAAAATTATTAAAATTATTTTCTGAGGTTGATCCTACTAAATCTAGTAGGATTTTTTTCAATTTAAATTGAATCAAGATTGGCGGAAACCGGAAAGCGTCCCCTCCTCGCCGGAGAAGGGTAAAAATGGAGGACTTCCGGCGAGCCTTCTACCTATTTGATGTAAATCCCCAGGAGAAAGGAATTGTTTCCTCCAAATCCAAAGAGGTTAGATTTCTTTTAAACACCTCTACATCGCTGTTGAAATTCAAGGTCTCAAACCGACGGTGAATTCTGAGTTTCAGGATTTGTGCTGTTTTCTCGTTTAATGTGCTTTTAAGGTGCAAAATCAATTATCGTAGTGTTAATTGTGTATCCTCCGAATTTTTCCTGACGTGAATTGCTCACATTAAGTTTGGAAGGATAACTGATGAGGATCGAAGATGAGTGATTAATGGAGGGGAAATTATGGAAATGTCAGAACATATTAATACTAATTACTAAGACTCTGTGTTCAGATGGCAAGTTGTGAAATGATAACCAGTTAACCACTATTTTCCTTACAGTTACAGCTATAGTGTATTGAGCAGAAAACATGAAGATATAGTATATCTATGCTTGCTTGATATTGCAATACCCATGTTTCAAAATTGCACATTACTTGAGTTATTTTGTGGACACTGGACAATATAAAATTTTTAATGCTCTTTTTCACCTCAAAGGTGCAGCTGGAGCTGTCTAATATATGCTTTGGTTATTTGTTTTACTTGGTTGTTTTCCTACAAAATAAATATTGAGTCCCTGATTGAGTCCCTCATGCGATGCATATGCTGCATTACATGCTATCGTCATCAGAACTTCTATAATTCGGCACATTGAATCGATTTAGTACTGGCATGGGTATAGCTGTGGATATTCTGAATGATCTTCCTGAACCCATTGCTGTTCTATCCTGCATTCTTCCGACATCTTTGCACACATTATCGAGAATGGAGAGGAAATCTCGTATTATCATGAAAATTCTTAAAGGATGAGCCTCCTGTTTTGCAGCATCCCCATGGAAATACTGCGTTACCTCTTTCACGAAGGACAAGGCTTTTCTTTCTTCAGCCTTAACCCTTGAGATTTCATCAACAGCCTCTTGAAGGAACACCTTCATCGAATCGAAAAATTTTCCGTGGGTGCTTTGATTCTCGTGTTGCAGAACCTGTCTGACTACCTGAAGTCCTGTTTCAAGCTTGGAGACATAGCTACTCAGAACATCTGAGTCCATTCCTGCTGCCTTTTTAACATTGCCTAGCTCTTTGCTTAACCCTGCTACGACTTGCAACCCTTGCTTCTTGAAATCCTCTTCATTGAACTTGAAATTGTTTTTATGTGGCAGGATTTCATTGGTAGGATTAGAATCTTCTCCTTCTGACCTGATAATTTCTTGGACCACAAAGTGAAGTAATGTGGTCTTACCATCTTTTCCTTTTATGTCGACTAATTTCAACAAAGTATCCAATTTGAATGCTTTGGCATCGCCACGGTTTGTGCCATCATTCATGCGGTTTCCTGTCCTCAGGACGGCTTCGAGGAGTTTAAGGAATAGTCGACTATTCTTCAGTTCCTCACTAGCTTCCTGCATTTATAGTGGTATACTCAGATACGTGCAGCTAAAGAGGAATTGAGATTTGCAGATGGTTAATGGTCTAATTTGTAGTCAATACATTTTCGTAAGAATTTATAAGAAGTTAAATGAAATAATTGGTAGTACCTCTAAGGTCTGAAAAGACTTTCTCAAATATTTTACTTCTGCATCAAAATTTGCTCTGTACAGCAGTGCCTCCACTCTCTTAAAGGCAAAAGGAATATCGAGTATTGCCCTCAGGAACCGCTCAGCTGCGCCTAATTTAAAACCCTCATCATTGTAGTTTTTAAGTTTTATCTCTTCCTCCTTGGTTGGTGCCATCTTCACTAAAGTCTCAAAAAGCTCTGGACCCAATCCCTCTGGATTTCCTGTAGGAGCAAACCACACATGTGCATGTCATGAAACTGTATTTTGAAATTCTTGAACACGGTTACTCAAATTTTGTAATGATGCATGATACAGCAGTATGAATGAACTCAGTGTCAACAAGCTAGATCCCAATCTCTTCCCTATGGCGTTACATGCATTCCATGTTTGTAACATTTTGCTTGTCACGGTATGCTGTTTTTCTTACTATTTAATGCTCAACATTGAACTGGTGAGTGTTCTTGAATGAAGTGGGGTTTAGTTTTAGTTTCAGTGAAGAATATATATTTTCAAGAAAAATGATGGATTTAAACAGAACATCTTTTGTGCTGTCTGTCATTGATATGCCCCCTAAAATATGCCATTGTCCCAGTTGCTCCTGAGATCTAATTAAACCTTGTGTGGTTTTTGTTACTTTCTTTTCTTCTTTGACTGCACTTAGATTATGGAATGTCAACTCCTGCCCCCCACCCCCATAAAAAAAAAGGGAAGAAAAATTCAAGTGCATTTGAAGTTGCTTTTGTAGATGAACAAGTGTTGTTTTTATTTTTCCCTACCACGGTAGAACCATTTATGTCTGGAGGAAAAAGGAAAAGGGATAATACCGTCTAAGAGTGCTTCAGACACCTCTTCTCGTGTCACATTCAATGCACGCAAGAGAATAGCAATATTCTGGGATTTCTTTGAATCTAGAATTCGAACCTCCTGCTCATACGAAGGGAGGACCAACTTCTTAGTTGCTTCTTTAGGTACTGGCTTCCCTGAATTACATCCAAATAGTGACTCCATGGCATCCTCATTCAACCTGAAAGTGCAACTTCCACAGTTATAGATATAATCCACCATTAGTTCCATGATAAAAATTACTCAATTTACTTACCGGAACGAGTTTGAATCTAACTGGTCCCAAACCGTGCCTCTGTCTGAGGTGGCTGGTACTTTATCCCAATGCAAAGGCTTCATTTTAGTTCTTGATCCATCAATTTCCTCCGCATCAAGTTTTTGTGATGAACTGACACTCTTCTTTTGTTCTTCAACAGGCCTATTCTCAGTTGGTGGACTTGCTCTTGGGCTAGGATTCTTTGATCGTGGCCTCACAATTTGCTTGGAAATTGGTAAAGGTGTATATGTTTTCATAACTCCATAATTTCTCGGAATTGATGGCGGCGGCGGTGGAGGAGGCGGCGGCGGCGGCGGTGGTGGTGGAAGTTGGATTTTAGATACCTGCTGCTCGTTTTTCCTTGTTGTTTGTGTTTCTCTCGGTGGAGGTGATGGTGAAAATTTGGCACTCTTAGAAATATACGGCAGAGTTTTACTAGCCTGCAGTGGACCCAAGGAAGTTGGTGAAGGCGTCTTCATTGATGGCTTCGTGTCTGGAGAAGAAGATGCTGAAAAACGAGATCTAGGTGAAGTCCTCTTGGAATGAGGTACAGAACTGGCAACATGATTACTAGGGGAATTCGTCCTCATGGATGTGCCATGTGAACTGAAAAAACTGGTATCTTCTTTCTCGTCATCTGATGATGTCATTGGCGGAGGCGAGTTTATGCCAGGTTGCGGCCGAAGCTTTGTCAATGGCGGCAGCGGCTGAAGTTCCGGACTGGGCCTATACCTCTCAGATCTTTTTGCCCAGTTCACCTTTCGATACGGGGACTCACTTCTTCGAGATGCCTCTGCTGTTTCAACAGAGAGGAAATTAGCCGATTGCTGCATTCTTGATTCTTCATGATTGAACATTTGCGAGCTTGAATTTTCTGCAACTAGCTTCTGTGACTCATGGTGGTGGTCCCGACGGTTCTTGTAGAGGTAGAACACCATAAACGAGAGCATTGCTAGTGTGAGTAGTGCTGAGATAATCGCTATGGCTACCTTCTTTGTCGTCGGCTTTGATGGCTTCGTGGCAACTGGATGCGCCACATTTGTGCCAGTTGCCGGTAATGCTGCCGGTGGTGGTGGTGGTAGTGGTAGGATTGGATCCAATGCGGGTGGTCCCATGGGAAGTTCGTGGGAGAAGGGCTGCTCATCTTGGTCGGATAAGTCCGGAGTGATTGGCGGAGGCGGCGGCAGTGGTGGTGGTGACGAGCCGATAGGGAATAATGGTTGGTGTAGAATTCTTCGGCTTCCCTCTTCATTGGAGGGTGCTGATATTGTGGGAGATATGAAGATGTATGCGATAAGGAAAATGGTAGTGAGGCAATGAGGCTTCATGGTGCTTCTTTGTTGCATTTTGGAGTCTTGTGTTTGTTGGTGTTGTTCATGTCTGGTTTTTGGTCCCAAGTTTCAGAGAGAGGACTGTGAAGAAGAAGGTTCTGATCTGCAGTATTAGTGTCACTTTTTTCATTTGATATTATTCTGACGATTTACTGCAACATACTTAGGAACCAAGTCTTTTGTGGGACAAGACAACCTCATACGTCAAGACAATATGCTTTTTGGCCCCTCACTCTCACACGCTAAAATGGACAGAAATATCCTTTTTCACCACTGCTATAAAGGGGTGTCCGAGTGTGACCAAATCCACTTGTAATATTTTTTGGCCTTTTGCAATTAAATATTCAAGATTAAAAAAGTAATAATTTTGCTTGTTGGATTAAAAAGTGAAAATTCTATCTTCACTGGCCACGTTAGGCATCCACTGCTTTGCTTCCGTTGGATGCTTTCGGACAATCTTACGAACCAAAGGAGCCTTTCGTATAAGAAGCCTTCAGAAAAGATAAGATGGAGAAAAGTCATCCACAAAGACCAATAAATTGGGATGAAATTCTTAATAACAAAAAAAGGAAAGGTGGACTAATGATTGGAATGATAACTCGTATGAAATCAGCATGACTGTTTGAAGTCTCATCTCTAAGTTATAATCATTGAAAATTATGGTTTCAATTTATTTTTCTTTTAAAAGAATAGAAAAATCCAGCACTGGAGTTGAGTAGCTTTTTCTCTAATACTGCATTGCTTCTGAAATATTTACAACATGTTGCCTGTTATAATGGAAGTATGGAACCATTTCAATTACAAGATACATATAATGTTGACGATTATTAAATGAAATTGAATTTTTTCTTGCATCTTAAGATTTCCTTGTAAGAAAGTATCCAGTCAAGTACGGGGCTCGTTACGAGAAGATTAGTTTACGAATTTGAATCTCGTGAATGTGCCTGTTTATCTATGGAATATTGATACGTAGGAGGTTTGTTCTTTTGTAATTTGAAATTTGGAATATTTTAGATCTAAATTACTTGTAATGTTATTTAAGAAGGTTTTTGTACTAGTAACTAGTTAGTGTGTCAGTTATATAAAAAGGTTCAAATGACAGTTAATTGCTACCGGTAAAACAGTTTATGTAAAAAATTATATTTTTTTGATAGCAACATAAACGGATAAATTAGTTGTCAATCTTCTCCGGTCTTGATATCGAGCTTCTCTGAAATGTAATTGTAGATTTCTTGTTCTCATTCATGCATATGATCAT
>JBBMKE010000009.1:13513301-13532779 GCA_037834125.1 Lippia alba | reverse complement strand
GAACAAATTATAAGGTCATCATGCAAAATGATAATCAAACAGAGATTTCATTCTCCCGAATATGGACATTCGACAGCACAAAAGCTCCTTTAAACGTTGATAAAAGGCAAGTCCCCTCAAAGAGTATATTTCAGTTTTACTATTAACAAAATTTTGATATTTCTTATATTTCTGTTTTTATTCTTTGCAAAAAATTACACAAAATATGTATATAGTTGTTAGAACTAATTAGTACAATCACAGATTCAACTTATGATAACTTGTTTGGACAAAAAATTGATTTTTTCAAAAAATTATATCTGAATATTGCCCAAAGTAATAAATAATTATACCATAACAACAGTTAATGGCCTAACAACAGTTTTACTAGCCCAGTAACTGAAAATAAGTTAAGTGGTTGGCCAAGTTAGAACTCTTGGAGTTATCAAAAGATCACAAATCTGTTACAACCACAAAGAAGGAACGCCTATAAATACCCATGCGGGATCATCGTTCGTTATCATCATCATCACACCAAAAAATGCAAGAAAATTTTAGTCTTCATCAGTCTTCAATAGTCTATTCAGATCCAAATCTTTGGTTATACTAGTTTATTAGCTTCAATTCTCTATTTCCCATATTCATCCGGTCATTATTTAGCACCATAGTAGTTAGATTTAGTAAGCATTCATCCGGTCACACTGGGGATCATTCATCATCATCATCATCATCGTGGGACCCCAAAACATAAGAAACTCTTCAGTTAAAATCTCTTCAATTTTCTAGAGAAAATATCATTTTTCGTCCTTTACATATGAGATGAATGTGAGTGACACACGCCTTTTTCTTCCTTTGGACTTCAAGAACAAGACAATTAGGAAAACAGAACTCAAATGTAAATGTCAATCAATGGAAGAACGAAATTTGTGAACAAAGCGTAGGACTAAACTCGAGAAGTCTCCTAATTAATTTAGGAGAGCAATTGAGCTAGAGCTAGATTATTAGTAAGAGTTATGAGATTTATCTTTTTTAGACTGTTTTTCCAATCAATATATCACCGTTCGAATTAAACATTTCACAATTTATACGAAGGGAACTTACTTTGTATTTCAAATTTTTATATGACAAAGCAGATATATCATGTTGCGTGGCTCCGCCGGATTCTATACATATGTCGTGCTTGAACATTTAAAAGGATGGCCAGCTTTCATTCTGTCGGAAGGAAGAGTTGTGTTTAAGCTTCACGGTGACATGTACCTAACAAATTTTTTTAATTGCGTTTATGCTTTTTTAAATATATCTATTAATTTATCAAACACATAATAATATTTTTTGATCAACTAATTCTTGAATCAGAAAATTTCCTTATACAAAATTAGTCTAAGTAAATCTATTTAAATTATATAGGTTTAACTACATGGCTATGTCCGATGAGAGGCAAAGGTTTATGCCAACACCAAAGGATCGTGCTACAGGAAAGGTCCTTGATTATAAGGAAGCAGTCCTATTAACCAATCCAACTAACTCTGAGTTCAAAGGAGAGGTAATTAAATATTTAGTTATTAAATTGTTTTTATTTTGCTATTTTAAAAAATTACATTGGACGTTTCTTCTACCACAAATTAGGTTAGCTTAACTTAATCAATTATATGAATAAATATACTACACCTACTATATGCTTTATTTTTCTTCCTAAAATTAATCGCGCATGCACTAGTTCGGCCATGCTAAATTCATGTTGTAATTTCAATAATTTGTCAAAATCAAAGGACATGACAAGCATTTTGTGTTATAATATTCAATTATTATTATTATTATTATTATTATTAAATATTTTAATGAACCATTTGTAACTAATTTTCCAATTATTGCATATACCGCTATAATTTAAAATATGCATCATTAAGTTTCTTCTTCACACCAAGAAAGTTCACCACAAACTAAACAATTAGATTAATTAGGTAACTAATTTAATATATAATGTTCACTAGGTGGATGATAAATACTTTTATTCGTGTGACAACCAAGACAATAAGGTGCATGGTTGGGTAAGCACTAATCAAAGCGTGGGATTTTGGATGATAACACCAAGCAATGAGTTTCGAACCGGTGGCCCAATGAAGCAAGATCTTACTTCTCACGTTGGTCCAACAACACTTTCTGTAAGAATTTTTTTTTTCTCTTAGCTGAATAGTTTGTGTTTTAGTTCTTTGAATTTTATATGAAGGAAGGTTGATTAATTATGGAGAAAACCTATAATATTCAAGTTGTTGCTTTAATGAATTATTTATTATTATTCAATTAATCAAAGAAGAAATTCTATCTTACTTCCAAATGTTTGTAAATAATCCCATTAAATATAAAAATTCAAATACCATTTGACATGACACAGTATCTAACAAACACCTAGGTTTCATTTACTTTACATGTGGGCTAACCATTCAGCACAGTAAATGAAATGGGCTAGCAAGAGATTATTAATTCCATTTCTTGAGGACTTTTTACTTCAATCAAAGTTTGGTTTAGGGTGTTGGGGTAGCCTACCTTCTCTTTACTTTGCATTGTAAGCCCAAAGGATTAGGGCAAAAGTACTCTTTTGCCCTCACATTCTTGGTATAGAATTGAAGTCCCAGCCAAGCCACTCGGTTCTGTTCTTCTTTGCTCATTTTATGCAGTCCGGATCTGCGCGTTGGAAGAAAGCAGGGGAGGTGTTACTCAAATATCTTAATTATTTTATAATTACAATTAAGCCTCTGACTATTACAATTAATTACAATTAAGCCTCTGCTAAAATAAAAAATAATTAGCAAAAGCAATGAAATTTAAAAAAGAAAAGGAAACCAATCAACTGAGCTAACCTCCATTCACCATCATCATACGGCGAGTAGTCAATATCCTCCTTCCTCACGCAATTGAACATCAAAGCACACAAAGAAGCAAAAATCCCTAAAACCCAACAAACATGAAATCTTCCCCAAAAAAGGTAAGAAAGACCAACACTTTCACAGAATCAGAAAACCGAGTACCTGGGAGGTAGTGGACGAAGGGGATTTTGATGGAGCTGCAAACGACGGCGTCCACCCAGAACCACCACCTGGCGCCGAAAACTCCGCCGGCGATCCCAGGGCCGAAAATTGCCAGAAGCTCGTTCAAATCCATTACTTCCGGCTACTGGGGTGACTCCGATCGCGTTGAATTTTGGATTCAACGAAGTTACACAAGAAAATTTGATGGGATTATGGTGGGTTTGATCTCAGGTGTTTCAGAATTTGAGGATTCTTGATTCTAGGGATTCTTTTCCTACCAAGGGAATCACCTTTAAGCTGAGGCAAGAATTATGGAAGAAAAAGAGAGGAGCTGGCTCATCCATGGCGGGAGAGAAAGATGCATTTGGTGGAATCCCTCCCAATTTTTGGCATCAGAAATATTGAGGGCACCTTTGTCCTTTTTCAGTCAATTTCAGGGACATTTTCGTCATTTTGGTCTATCCTTTGCTGATGGTTTACACTACCAGGCCATTTTGGAGGGGGAGCACTCCATGCTCTTTTCCATTGCCATACCGGGGCTCCGAGAATAGGGTGGAAAATATTGCCATGCAAAGTAAATGGTGGAAATGGGGGGATGGGTAGCATAACATTGCCATTTTTTGTGAAGTAAATGAAGGCTAGTGTCAAGATGGACCATTTAACATGTGTAACGTGGCACTTTAGGTTCCACATAAGGATCAGTATCAGAGAACTAACTTTCGAATTACCTCTGACCTAGACTAGTTGGTCCGAGTGTTGACGAGTGCTCGACATGAGAAACATAACTGGCAACTCTATAACATCGGATATATACTACAGATTCAAACTTTATGTTCCAGATCTATTGTTACTTGACACTCATCTGTCAGTCTAGTCAAATCATAATTCTTAAAGAAATCGGGATTCTCGTATTTAATGCATATTAATTATCAGTACTTATACACGTATAGGATCCACCAATATAAATAATTCAGAGCATGTATTATAATAAGTGCAAGCTTTAAATACTTTCAAGCCCTCTTTCCTACTTTCATGCCCCTTTCCCTTTCTTGGGTTCCCAGAGTTGCTCCGCCTTTCAAAGGTATTCTTTTAGGTTGGATTTGGTAATTTGTTGCCATAAGCTCCTTTATTGAGCTTAACGTACTCATAGCTCTTTCTACTAAGTTGAAGTATCAAGTTAATTGAGTTAATCGCATAAAAAACCCTGTATATACTTAATTAGCACTAAGAACCCTGTGTTTTGAAAATTCTCAAAGAGAACCCTATGATTGTAATAAATTAGTATTCGATTAGCATTTCAAACCCTACAGCCATGATTGTAGGGTTTTGAGTGACAACTTTAATACAATCACAAGGTTTTCAGTTCTAATTTATATAATCATAGGGTTTTCTTTGAGAATTTAAATCACAAAGTTCGGAGTGCTACTTAGACATAACACGGGGGTATCCGTGCAAAAAAACTCCAACTTAATTTAAATCTTTATGGAGGATCTTGATCCCTTCTTTCAATTTCTTGGCGTCGTTAAGCGCAAGACATCTCCAAAGCCAATACTACTTTCTATACAGGTCATTACTCTTCTTTACCAGCAACCATTAGTCGAAAGCATGGAAGATATTGGAGTTGGTCCTTACCTATTAAATTCTCAATGAATTATTTTACTATGTGAAAATCTGAATTTTTTTGCCTTAGGCTAGTAGATTTATTTTTTGCTTGAAACCAATTCAACATTCACAAGTTACGTTAGGAATATTATAGTCAATGAGGTCGGTAATTTATTGGACTAAGGAATAGAAAATGTATAGAAGAATAATTAAGAATTGAAGAAATAAGTTAACGTAATTATAATTTCAACAAAAATTCCTTTGATTCACTAGGAAAATTCCTTCAGGGGTCTCATACATAGAAATAAAAAATATAAGCGACGATAAAAAAAACTACAAAGGTGAGGAAATATGAGAAACCCGCAAAATGTTGGTGTGTCGGTAATTTACTGGAGTAATTCCTTACAAAAATTATAGAAAAATCATTGAAACTTAAAGAAATAAGTTAATGTAATAATAATTTCAACAAAACATTCCTTTGATTTCACTAGGAAAATGTCTCCAGGGGCCTGATACATAAAATAAAAAAATATAAGTGAAGATCACACAAATACAAAGGTTGGGGGAATATGAGAAATCCACAAAATGTTGGCGTTTATCGCTAATCATGCCTTAAATATAACCATGAATAATAGTACTTCCTCAATAAAGAAAAGACAAAAATAAAAAATAAAAAAAATAGAAATTAAGTTAGCGTAAATAATTTGAATTCATTGCTACCAATAGTACTTTCTTTCTTTTTTTCAAAATAAGTGAAGAGGACTTTAATTAACCATTATGTAATTTTTTTTTCATGTGTTCGTCTATTCCTTAGTTTTCTATTTTCGATGATTTTGTTTACTGATTCTCTTTGTTGTTTATTTCTCAATAAATAATTTTATTTACTAATAATTATTAGTTAAAAAAAGTATTAGTTATAATTTTATATTCAACTAACTTTAAACAACTAATTATATTACATATATAGTAACTTCTTTGTAGGATACAAGTGTTGACTGAATTCAGGTGCTCTAACATATATAATTACTAATTAGCTTATCTTGCAAAGATGTTTATTAGCACACATTATGCTGGCATTGGGCTTGCTCTCGACTTTACGGATCAAGAGTACTGGAAGAAGGTACTTGGTCCTGTTTATGTCTATCTCAACACTCACCCTTCCGCAACCACCGATCCTTCTCTCCTTTGGAACGACGCTAAAAAAGGGGTACTCGTTTACATACATATATACATGAAATAAGAATTAGTTCTTTGTTTGGTCACCTCCTGTGATATACCTAATTAGCACGCCAAACCCTGTGATTTGAAATATCTCAAAGCGAAATTTGTGATTGTATTAAATTAGCACTCAAAACCCTACAGCCGTGTTGCCGTCACGATCATAGGGTTTTCACTATTAAGTTAGTGCTAATTTAATACAATTAATCATAGGTTCGCTTTCAGACATTTCAAATCATAGGATTCATAATGCTAATTAGGTATATCACAGGGTTTTTGGTGTAAGAATCATATGACAAGCTTTAGTTCCTTTTATTTCCTTGATTGTTTTTGAAATTTAATGTCGCATGGAAACGACTAAATTCGATTGGTCAGAATTACAGGCGGTAGGAAAAGAAAAATATCAAAATATATTTTTATGGCCTTTTATTCAAATTCTTGTAATTCCAATCCAGTTGATTTTTATTTCAGATGCAAAATGAAGTTTCCAGTTGGCCATATAATTTCCCACTTTCAGAAGACTTCGTTAAAGCTGACCAAAGAGGAGCAGTATGCGGCCAATTGCTTGTTCATGATCGGTATTTTGACATTACATATATAAAATATTAAAGAATATTGGAGTATTTTTTGGGGCTAAATTTAGAAGGAAAAGAGGAAAATAAAACATATGTTATGAAAAGTAGTGACTGTGATAACTTGCATATAAATTTAAGTAGGTTTATTTATAACGAAGGAATATAATTTATCTCGTTGTTTTAGTTCAATTATTGAGATAATTTATTCATGTGTCGATTGACGAATTATTTCTAAATATTTAATCAAGGTACATGGTTTTGATTTGATAGGTTTGTTAATAAACATATTGGTCCAAGTGCTTTTGCATATGTCGGACTGGCACTTCCAGGGCCTGCGGGGTCATGGCAGTTCGAAACTAAGGTTTGTAATCAATCATGTTTCTAACTGTGCTCAAATTTTTTCACCATTGCCCTTAGTGTGAGTAAAGTTTTGTATTACATGTACTTTTATATTTTGACTATTTACTCCCGTTTATCTAATGGAATATACTATATGAATGTTATATCTTTATATATATGAGTTAATTGTATGGATATCGTCTGTGTTATGCCTAATTAGCACTCTGAACCCTATTATTTGAAAATTCTTAAAGAAAACCCTGTGATTATATAAATTAGCACTGAAACCTCTGTGATTGTATTAAAGTTAGCACTCAAAACCCTCCAATCATGTCTGTAGAGTTTGAAATGCTAATTGAGTGCTAATTTATTACAATCACAGGGTTCCGAGTGCTAATTAGGTATATCACAAGGTTTTTGATGCAATATATATATATATATATATATATATATATATATATACCAAGTAGGAATACAAAAAGTATATCGGATATGAACATTTTAAAAATAAAATAAAATGATCCATTTAACCTATTTGTTAGGTTTTAAATAGAACTAATATGTAATTTCTTCAGGGCTATCAATTTTGGACACGAACTGATGGCAATGGAAATTTCTTAATAAGAGATGTGATACCTGGAACTTACAACTTATTTGCGTGGATACCTGGAGTTTTTGGAGACTATAAATATGCTTCCAGCATCATTATCTCCCCAGGATCTAATATAAAGTGAGCCATGATCCAGAAATCGGAGAGGCTAATACAATCAAACAACCAAAAAGAGATGTGATAATAAAGCATACAATTGGCATTGATACTCTGACGATCCCTATTACCAGTTGTGTTTAAAGGAGCAAACGTTGGCCCACACGGGCGCCCAGACATCCGGGCTTTGGTCGAGAACTTCCGAACCTCACAACGATTGATCTCAAGATTAACAACGGCATCCTCAGGACCCTTGATGGTTGCAATAATACTCGAAGTGCAGCTTAAGAAGGAAGTGCCGCTGATGATTCTCGTCCGAGAACTATCAATTAGAATCCCGTCAATTTCCAAATAGTTGCATACTGGCAGCTTAGCAATCAAGCTACTTTTAACGCTGTAAGCCGTTTCAAAGCCATGGATCATTACTACCTCCAAACTCCTACAAGCCAAAAAAGTACTATTAGAGCAAATATAATATAAAAAGTAAGAGTTATGATACTTCCCTGAAATGAACCAAGTCCCATGATACTTCCCATCGTACATTTTCCAATACTGCCAATTGATGAAGCCAACACTAAAAAGCACATCTTCAGCAAACATGTTAGAAAACAACTCTGCCTCAACAGAGTTGTGATTACAGAGAAAATTCAACATTAATGGAACCGAAAATTTGGTAATTCCCATTTATCCACAATAATAAAACCTTTTACCTCGTTAAGCATTTGCTCCTTTGGAAAGGACCAATCGGTTTGATTATCAGCACCTCTAGTTGCAAGAAGATCAGCGACCGCGTTTCCCTCCCTATAGATATGTGTCATCCTGACGGTCATATTTCTTGCATAAGTTCGAAACTCTTGGATTAGTTGGTTTGTGATGATATCCCCAGCTTTCCCCCTTCGAATAATAGCCATGACCACTTGTGCGTCAACTTCAATCCAGAGACGAGAGCATCTAATTTCCGCAGCTTCTTTAATACCTCGAACGAGAGCACTTAGTTCTGCCATTATGTTGGTAGCAATACCAATCCCACAGCTAAAAGCACTAACAACATTGCCATCTTTGTCACGAATCACTCCTCCGATACCCGCAGGACCCGGGTTGCCTCTAGCAGCACCATCCGTATTTAGTTTGAGATATCCCATTTGAGGCCGTTTCCAAACAACTTTCTTGCAGATCTGTTCCGAAGGTTTGTTGAGACGAACACCGAAAGCTTTAGCCCTATGGATGTCCCCTCTCCAAGCGTTGCGGTTCATACGGCTTGTCTTTCCCCAGTGGTATATATGTTCTCTAACCCTTCGGATAATGTTATATTCAGAGAAACGGGTTCCGTTGTGCTTAGCCGAGTTCCGTTCCGCCCATATATACCAGAGAATGAGAAGGGGGGTAATGGCTCTGATGTGTTTATTTCCCCCCGAAATAGAAGACGTAATCCAGCCTTGAATGATCGTGGTCGGAGAAGTCTGACCCACGATATTTAGATCAAAAAGATCCGCAAAGTGATCCCACACTTTCCTAACTTTGTGGCTGGAGATGAACAAGTGATCTCGATTTTCCAACTCCGAGCAGCACTGACATTTTGATGGAAAAATGATACCTTTTCGGTGGAGCCTTTCGTCTACAGGAATCCAATCGTGGATTAGCCGCCATACGAAAATCATAATCGTAGGCGTGAGATCAGTTCGCCATATCGCCCGTAAAAGATGAGAGGTCTCCCGCCTTTGTCTTATCGATTGCCATGCCGACTTGAGAGAAAAATTTCCATCTTTATTGAGAGACCAGATTGCTTTGTCATCAAAGGATCTTTCAAAAGGCACCATACAGATTTTATTTGCCGTTTCTATTCCCACCACTTCTATAAGTTTGTTTTTATCCCACTTCCCCTCAATCCAAAAGTCATTCACCTTAGTGGAGAAATCTGTTGAACTCACGTTGAGTGGATTTATTTGATCAACATACCACTTGTCAAACCAAAAGAATATATCCCCGCGACCTATGGACCAACAAACAATTTTTTCAGCTTGGTCCCTAATTCCGCAAATCCTTCTCCAGATTGGGGAGTGATGACGCTTTACCGGAGCAACAACAGGATGAGAGACCTGACAGTATTTATCCCTCATGTAAACAGCCCAAAGAGTGTTACTTGTTCTTAGCCGCCACCATAATTTATAAGCAAAAGCGCTTATAATATCATCCATGCTACGAGTACCCAAACCTCCTTCATCAGTAGGGAAGCATAATCTATTCCAAGCAGCCCAATGAACCCTTCTACGGTCATTCGTAGACCCCCAAAAGAATTTATTAAACATAATTTCTATGGAGTTCACCACCGATTTTGGAGGGTTCGCAATTTGGAGAGTATGCATGGGGATGGAATAAAGCACAGACTTAATAAGCTGTAATCGTCCTCCATGTGATAATCTTGTGGATTCCCATCCCTGAATACGCTTTCTCATCTTGTTGACTATATTATCAAAGTATATAATCCGGCATCTACCTTTGTATATCGGAGCTCCCAGGTACGTGATGGGCAATGATTCACGCCTGAACCCAAGAATTTCCCATACTTTATTTGCAGCTCTATTATCATTATTTCCCACAACACACGTGCTCTTGGCATTGTTGATTTTTTGACCCGAGGTTCTCTCATAATGATCCAAGATATCTCTAATCCCGTAAAGTGATTGGTTCTTACTGTTCGTGAAGATGATAGCATCATCCGCATATGCGAGATGAGAGACTTGCACATTAGTTGGGGCTCGAAATCTACATCTCGGGTTTTCCTCCAGATACCTGTCCAACAACAAAGAAAGGTAATCAGCAGCTAAAATGAATAGAGATGGTGAAAGGGGATCACCTTGTCTCAATCCTCTCGTAGAATGGAAACAGCCTGCAGAAGAGCCGTTAATAATAACCGAAAACCAGCAATTTTCAACACAGTTTCTAACCCAATTGATCCAAACTTCAGGGAATCCTTTTCGTCTGAGGATCTCAAACATAAAATTCCAATCAATGCGATCATACGCCTTTTCCATATCGAGCTTGAGCAACACATTTTTATCCGAACCCCTTGAATCAATCGAGTGTATAAGCTCTTGAGTAAGAAGAATATTATCACTAATCAATCTTCCCTTTATAAATCCACTTTGACCCGGCGATATAATCTTAGGGAGGGTGGAAGAAAGCCTGTTGTTCAAGATCTTGGTGATAATTTTATTCTTAACATTACACAAACTAATTGGTCTATAATCAGACCAGTGAGTGGGATTCTCTTTTTTCGGAATCAGAACTATGGAAGTAGCAGTATAGGCTCTAGGGAGCTTTCTTCCTTGGAAAAAATCCAGCACGGCCTCGCACACGTCCTCTTTGATAATAGACCAAAATCTCTGATAGAAAATGGCACCAAACCCATCAGGCCCCGCAGCACTATGTGGGCTTATGCTGAAAACTGTTTCCCGAATTTCTTCCTCCGACGGCATACTAATCAACTTGTCAGCATCTTGGAACGATAAAACCTTCTGTACAATGTTGGAAATTTGTTCCATGTTCTGGTTTTGGCTATCACGCGACATGAGGTTCTCGAAATAACAGTTGGCCGATTTACGAAGAGAATTTGGATCAGTAATCTCCTCATCGCCCACTTTAACAGTTCTGATTAAATTCCTGAATCTCTTTTTTTTCACCAAACTGTGAAAATATCGTGAGTTCCTTTCTCCATCCTCAATCCATTTATAGGCTGATTTCTGACGCCAATAATCTTCCTCCATTTTCGTTGCTTTATTCCGGAGAGCAATGCAACGATTGAGATTGATCAAATTCGTATCCGACGGGTTGCTGTCAAAGGTTTTTTCTGCTTCCTCAACTGCTTTATCAGCTTCTGAGACCTTGTCAAACACGTTCCCAAAGGTGACCCGATTCCAAACCTTGAGACGATGTTTAAGTCTACTAAGCTTGATGTGGAGGCGCCAGAGTCCTTTTTCATGGAGTGGTTCAAGCCAATTTTGTCTAATCTCCTCTTCAATTTCTGGATGCCGAAGCCACATATTCTGGAACCTAAAAGAAGAAGACGGGTGTTGTTGCTTATCATCGCATAAAACAAGCAACGGGCAATGGTCAGACTCTCCACGTGGTAGATGTTTAACATGCGTGTTTGGTAAAATCTCCGCCCAGTGTTCATTAACCATCACCCGATCAAGTCTCTGTTTCATATTGCCTTTGGCCCATGTAAAATCAGCACCTTCAAATCGAGGTTCCAACAATTTACACTCTTGAATAAAACCATTAAATTCAGCCATACCAAGTAAATCGGGGTCATTACCACCTTCCCTTTCTTCTGCTCTAGTGATAATGTTAAAGTCTCCCCCAATTAACCAAGGTTCATTCTGGTCGTGGTTATCATGCAGCCATTCCCACATATCCCTTCTACCAGGAGTAGTAGATTTAGCATAAACGATCGTGACGAACATGGGTCTAGTCCAGATAGAGTTTGTCAATTTAATGTGCAAAAACTGGCGGTTATCGCACATTATATCCACATTGATATCCTGTTCACAAAAAAACCAAATATGGTTAGAAGAGTTAGTAAAAACTTGATGAAAATTGAATTTACGAGTAAAGTAATCAATATCCAAAGGAATCATTGGCTCAAGAATTGCCATAAAATTTAATTTGTTATCATTTTTGTAATTTTTAAGGATACGTTGGCGACCCGTGTTGCGTAGTCCCCTTATGTTCCAAATCAGTCCTCTTATTATCATGATCGACCGATGGGTGCGCCCGATGCTCTAGTCATCCTTTTAGGGGCGTTTGTGTTTTTTTAAACTTTCTTCTTGGTTGTTTTAGTAGGCTCCTTGATCTGAGCAATGTTTTCAGTGGAGACAGCACGCCTCAGGATGGCTTGTGATTTCTGGGATTCCGGATCGTCCTCGTCCGACTCCTGTTCTCCATCCTCTTGGCTGTGGACATCATTTTCTTCATCGGACTCTCCGGGCGACGTGTCGTCACCCTCCTTGTGTTCGGGAATGGGAAGAACAATTTCAAGTGAATTTATTTGAACCTCTTGATCTGCCACTGGTTCCTTAGGATTTTCGTTCTCTTCATTCTTTTCCGTTTCCAAAACTTGCTGCTCATGTTCTTCCTGAGGTTCTTCCCGTATCTCAACAATTGGTGTCTCCTTGTTGAGGACTTTCCCAAAAGACTTTTCAATCCATGCTTTAGTGGATAAATTATTCTTGTTCTTTTCATCCGCCACCTTAGCAGCATTTACTCCATCATTCTTTTTGGTTGTTGTTTGTTTAGTTGCACCCATGTTCTTTTGTTTCCCTTCAACCTTTTCTCGTTTCTCCTGAATTGCGTCCCTAAGGTCTTTTTGTTTCTCCTTCATTCCAGAATTATCAACTCCATGACACTCCTCAATTTTATGTCCCAATCGACAACACTTCATGCAGTAGCTTGGTAGGCGTTCATAGACAATCTCTTGTATTTGAACCCCCCCTGCATATCCTAGAGTGATTTGGTGCTTCAAAGGTTTGAGCAGGTCAAGCTCCACACACACTCTTGCAAATTCTGGCCTCTTTGCATCATACGTTCCCTCGTCGCAGCAGAGCGGCTCGCCAACGACGCGTGCAACATCGTAGATAGCGTCCTCATCGTAGAATTGTGTCCTCATACCTGGGAAACGAATCCAAACAGGGACGACCGACGATTCTATTTGTGGATTAAATGTAGGTGACCATTTAAAAATGCGCATCGGAAAACCATCAAACAGAATTATCTTTCGAAGCCACAATTTAGTGTAATCCTCATCACAATTTAACCTAATTAACACATGTTTCATGTTCAGAAGGCCAAGCTTAAATTCTCCTGAAAGTTCAAGTTCCAGAAAAAGTTCATGCAAGCGTTCCATAGTGGGATAACCATGTGAAAACTTACCTACCAGAGCATGTTTGAAAGGTTGAGATAACCTGGAGATTTCGGCGTCTGAGAATTGTATATGTGTGAGGCCATTTCTTTCTGAAACCGTTCCATACTTGCGTGTTGAATCTGATCTGTTGAAAACATGAACCCTACTACGTTGTGCTGTAGGTCTTGATGCCTGGTTAGGGTTCGGAATTGTGGCGGACCGCTTACCCGTCGTTAAAGCCGAGGCATACGATTTAGTTGTGGCCTGTGGTGCCGTCGTAACCGGAGGTATTGACTGCGGCGAAGCCGCCAGTGGCGGCGGCTCTTGCATGGGAAACCCTAGCGAGGTCGTTAGAGAAGAGGAGAGAGACGAGAGAGAATTTTGGATCTATTTTTTACTGTTATGATCATTTATCAGGTAGACGTTGTGATGGATTCCTTCTATTCTGTAGGTTCTCATACACTAAAACACACAATCAAGAAAAGTAAAAAATTCCTTCTATAAGTTAATTCTATATTATTTCTTTGGTTAAATTGTAATTTTAATTTGACATATAAGAGGTTAATTTCAGACAAATGTTACCTTCTCAGCTCTCCTCATCAAACCAACGTCTACTTGAAATATTAAAAAAGAAAACGAGACAAAGGGCATGAGAAGCTAACTCACAACAGAAGGATCTAGAAACTTGATGTCTTCAGCGGTGTACTCTTTTGTAATCCCACCGCCGGTGAAATCCACCATCTCAACCCGGAAAAGCTCACCGGTTTGCACCTCCGCCACCGCCGGTATGGCGGGGTGCCACCAGTTGTGGAGAGGAAGCTTTTGTTCTGATGGTTTTTTACTCACATCTATCTGCACAACTACTCTAGCACCATATTTTGAACTCATTCTTGGTAGAGAAAACTATCACTCAGTCTCTCAAACTCACTGAAATTTTTATATGTTGGATTAATTCTCGTTTAAAGGGAAACTTTGATGAACATAATTATTGCGACTCGAAGAGGTCAATTTTGTCTTAGATGGACCACTTACTACATCACATGATAGCTAGAATTCTTTGGGACAAGATGATTGATGTTGAAATCTTGCAAGTATTTTGGTTTATATGCACCTCAAGTCTTCAAGGAGATCAAATTCATTGAAATTTTGTCGGTCCATCATGCATGAGATAACAATAAAGATACTATACCACGTAAATTGGCGGTATAAAATTTTCTTTTAAAATTTTTTCGTGAAGAAGTCTCGTATATATATGATATGCGTGATACAACGTAACTAAATAATAATTATTTTTATCAACATTTAAAAGTAGTTGCAATGTCCTCAATTTGGATCTCATATTAGGTATGTGTGTTTTTTATAAAAACAATATAGTTAAATTGTCAATTAAGGTTGATGCGAGTAGAAAAAGTGGGCACTAACATTAATCCCCACAATAATTTTAAACAAAAAAACAAAAATGTATTTGCATGGGCTTTCTAAATGGGCCTTCATTTCGTCATGGTATTTTATCATAGACGGCCCGGCCCTTCTACCCAAATATGCAGTGGAATAATAATGGTTAACTGTTATGAATTCGACCTAATTTACCTTAAAAACTTACAAATGAGAAGCAAACTCCATTTTCTCTTCTTTTCTTAGTGATGATATTCCTACTCTCAGACTCTCTATCTAACAAAGCTATAAATTTGATCCAATCGAGTTTGAACTTCAAATATTAGACTCATGTCTTTAATCTTTATTGTAACAATACAAATTCATTAACTTGTTACTTGTGAAATATATATAAACATTTTAAGATCATGTCCCATATTGTTTTGAATTTTGAGAGACGTATTGAATCAGAAGTTATATAAAATGGTATTATGGACTGGGCCAGAGGAGATCTAGGAAGATCCAGTAAGTCAATTAAAATAAAAAGGGTTAAATTAAGAAAAACATACGTATTCTGGAAGGGCTAGGCGCCAGGATAAGGACGCCACGTCCGCCCAAACCATTCAGAAAACGACCTTCTCCTCTGTCGTTTACCACTCCCTAACAAAATTCACTAAATACTAATAATGAGATAATAGATATTGTTTTTATGATAATTTAAGCATGAAATGTAGTTTTTAGTGCAGAAAAACCTCTAAAAACATTTTATTTTCGTGTTAGATCTTTTTGTTGGATGTTATGTGATATCTATTATCTTTTCGATGTATGTAAACTTTTAAAAATATCACTTTTTATTACGTGTAAAATTTAAAAAAAATCGTATTGTTTGATTCTTATTATATTGTGTTTGTATTATCATATCATTATATCTATATTATATTATATATTAAAAGCGAGAGACCCATTTAGTGTCATGGAGTCTCATTTTTATTTTTATTTTTATATATTTAACATAAATTATAGCCACGTAACTGTACAGTTTTCTGCTTAAACTTTACAAAACTCTTAAATTCTTTTTTTCTATATCCTTTATTTATCTTTTCTTTTTTCAATTTGATATTATTAATTTTATTCTTCATAAACTTATAATTATATTAAAAATAATTATAAATCAAATAATAATATAAAATTTTTAATTTACTAATTTTTTTTTACACACACAATGATTAGTCTCTATAACTTCTCTTTTCTGTCACCCCACTTTAATTTTTTTTAATGTATAAAGTTTATCTTTTTCTTCTCATTTATCTCAAAATTTTTATTCACATAATTTTTCATCAAACTAAAATTTTAATCTTAATCTTAATATTTTTCACATATTTTATGGATATTAATCATCTTCTTAAACTTAAAATTTTAATTTTATTTTTATACTTAAAATCTTAATTTTTTATTTTGAACACACTATGTATGTGCATAATTACTTATTCTTATTATGTTATGTCCGTAATTAGTATTTAGATCAAATCGGAGTTGGACAACTTAAACATAAACCTCTGTTTACCGCAATAAATATAACGCCTGCAATAAGATTGTGCCAATGCAATTAGATTTGGTGGTCCGGACTGTTCAAGAACCACGCCGCATTGTGCAGGTATTCTTCTTATGCGTTGTGATGAATATTGCGGCAGCCACGAATTTCAGCAGATGGCTTTGATAGTTTTAGGTAATTATTTAGAGAAATATATCTGTGCTTAAATGATATGATACCATTAATATTCACTGATATAATGCTTTCTAATATTGTCATTCTCTTAAGAGGAGCCAACTCCGAAAATAATATAAATGTAAGATATTCACTATATATTGAGCTACAACATCAACTTTGTCGTTATTATGTTACTTTTTTTTTTTGGTCCTATCGTTATTATGTTACTTATTGAGTGATGATATTGTGTTTTTTTTTTAATTTTTTTTATTTTGTTGCATATAATGCGTAAGAAAGTTGCATGACAACCCTAATTTTCACTTTCATCACTAAACAAACGTCACATTACAATTAAGTGAAATTAATATTTATTGAAGGTAAATATAATATAATATATTTAATATGATATTAGTTATAACCTATTGAAATCTAACATGTCTAACATAATATTTATAGACTTATTGTAGATTTTTCATAAACACAAGTATCAAATATAAGATTATTGTTGAATAGTTATATACAAATACAACTTAATCTTAATAAATAAATATAATGGAGATGGAAATTAGCTTCCAAAAAATAATATTGCATAGCTAACACTTTCTAAAGATTTAAGAAAAGATACAGAAATCATTGAGATTTTCTCTCTCAGAGTTTCTCCTACCAAATTCAGTGAAAAACTAATAGGTGGCTTTCACGGGGACTTATCTCAATATTTTTTACGATAAGGTTCGAACTCAAAACCTTACTTAATCGAATTCAAACTCTTATCCACTTGAGCCAACGAACGAGTATTTTGCATGGGCGATCCATGTGATATGTCTAATGAGCGTCCATAACCCTGACATTTCAATTTTCATCTGGAAAACTTGTGTTAATAATAAATTAGCACGTACAAGCCTAAGCCCTAGGTTGATAATGCAAGTGTCAAACCTGCATCTTGGAATCTATTTTTACTTTATAATTGACAGGTAAAATACATAATGCCCTTTTTATATTTTGAATTAAAAAAACCCTGTATTTTGATTTAGTTTAGAAGAAAATCCCGTGTTAAATAAAATTTACAAAGAAAACCCTGTGTTCAATAAAATTTGTTACGAAGGCCTATTTAAATAAAATTTGTACAAAAAACCTTAGATTAAATAAAATTTACACCTAAAACGTTGTATTGGAATAACCATTGCACATAATAGAATGCCGGTTTACTATATGCTAGATCTTTACCACTAGGTCATCCCACTTAAATTCTGACACTTGTCACACTCTTTCTTTTCTTTACTTTTTATGCATTATTCTTGTTTTGTTTAATTTTTTCTTATTATAGTTTTTCTATCACGTTAAATTATTATTTCTTACAAAAATATATAATTCTATTTGTTTTTCAATTATAGAATGTATAAAATAAAATTTAATTATTTATATATTTTTTATCTAATATATAACTTTTTTTTAAACTTATAAAATCACTACTCCTTGAAGTATTACATGAAATTTATTTTTCCTTAACATATTTTTTAATTATAAAATATTATTAATTATTTAAAAATACGATTATCATGAACTCAACTAATTTGAGTCGTTAAAATATAAAATAAATATCTTTTGAAACTATAATTAATTTATAGATAAAAATATTTTAATTCTCGATATACAATATTTTATTAGATGTAAAAAGTAATATAAATAATTAAGTTTTATTTTACACATATCATAATTGAAAAAAAAATAGGATTGTTTATTTTGTAAGAAATAATAATTTAACGTGATAGAAAAACTAGAATAAGAAAAAACTAAACAAAAACAAAAATAATGCATAAAAAGTAAAGAAGAGAGAGTATGACAAGTGTTTATAATTGAAAAATATGTTAAGGAAAAATAAATTTCATGTAATCAACATGTACTACTTCAAGGAATAGTGATCTTATAAGTTTAAAAAAAATTAAGTTATATATTAGATAAAAAAGAAATATAAATAATTAAAATTTATTTTATACATTCTATAATTGAAAAACAAATAGAATTATATATTTTGTAAGAAGTAATAATTTAACGTGATAGAAAAACTAAAATAAGAAAAAATTAAACAACAATAAGAATAATGCATAAAAAGTAAAGAAAAGAGATTGTGTGACAAGTGTCAGAATTTAAGTGGGATGGCCTAATGGGTAATGACCTAGCATATAGTAAACCTAGAATGCCCAATGCTAGATTACTGCTTCATGGAGGAAAAAAGTTAGGGTTTTCAAGTTTTTTCAAATTTAAAATCGTAATAAAAAATATGTTAGAAAGTAAGATTGAGATTTTAGATATATTAGAGAAGGGGTATTTCAGTCATTTCAATAGGTAATAAAGTACAAATGAGGATGGGGGACAATGAGTAATTATTTTACAAACACGAGTTTTTCTATGTGATATTTCAAATTGTAAGATTTTTTTTGTTAATTCGAAATAACACAAGATTGTCGATGCAATAAACTCGCCAGCGAACTACGTGTTGGTAAAAATAACTTATTGCTAATATAACTCGAACAAAATATTTTTTTTGATTCTATCGATATTTTTTTTTTTTTGCACTGCACAAATTTAAAAAATTTAAGAGACAAAATTGAACAAGTTCAAAAATGAAAGAGCAATATAAAGAAAACCCTAAAATGCAAGTGGGCTATATATCTAGGATCACCCCTACCATGCCAATTCTCATATCATTGATATTTGTCGGATCTGCAGCTTGTAAAACAAATTTCTTAACATGTTGGATACAAATGGTTTACACGAAACCATTTTGTCTTGTAATAATAATGAATACACATATCAGGCTGTAAATCAAGGCAAAAATTGCAAGTTGTGATATTCAAATAGAAATAGATATAGTGGTGTTGGTAATGTAAGAAAAAAAAAAAAAAAGAAGCGAAAGTGATAGGTTATCAAATAAGAGAGAGTGTGTCGATATCGAGAAAGGAAAATGGAATCCAACGGTTGTGGAATAGCCATCCGCGGAAACTAGGAGCCGCTCTCCATCTCTCTCGCCCAATACTTTGGAATCTCTCTGTCT
>JBBMKE010000009.1:13489531-13503461 GCA_037834125.1 Lippia alba | reverse complement strand
TTTTTTCCTTTCCCCCCTCCAAACCCCCTTTGGGGGGGTGGGGGGAAAAAAAAAAAAAAAAAAAAAAAAAAGGATGGGGGGAAAAATATACCATGAAGAAGGAAAATTCCTTTTCCTCATGAAATGACAAGGAAAATGGAGAGAAAATAAGGAATTACCTCTGTATTGCTTTTTACCCTTTCATTTGCATTAAATGATATATGCGTGTGTGTGTGTGTGTGTGCCCTTCTTAAGTTTGTAAACTCTGACAATATCCTGTTTGCCAGCCTTCTGTGAGGCCCGTGGATGAATATGGCACCCTTATGTATGTTGGACGTTGGGGAATCCATGGTGTTTCCCTTCCAGGGAGGGTAACGTTTGCTCCTGGAAATGTGGGATTTGCTACTTTCGGTGCACCTCGTCCAAAAGAGGTAATTTTTTGAATATAATTTCTATTCATTGCTCTTCAATGTAATTGATTTCAGGGCGAGAAGGTAATCCTAAGTTTGTAATAGCTGCTTCTTTAAGCATCTGTCTTTCATTTATTGGCCTTTGTATTTCCCTCCCTTGGATACACTTCTCTTATTACTCAGATTTTTTTTTGGGATTGAATTGCCGATAGATTTTTAAGCTCCTTCAAGGTGATTCTTTGGTTTCATTTTTTACTGCAGACTCAAATCATAAGCGATGAAACATGGGATTTAGTAGATGGAATAGTGGACAAAAGGCTGGAGGAGATCAAGAATCGGGTGAAAAGAGCCGAGGAGACTGAAGTTTTGATGCCCAGCCATTTCCTATAAGATTCCGCATATCATTTTTTGGGTAAACCCCATTGCTTATCCAACCTTTTAAAGAATTCTTTAACCATACTACTTAATGGGTGTTTCAAACTCTTGTCCTTTGCTTTTAGAGAGATAAAAGTAGAAGTTGGTTTTTCAAATTCCCCAAGTGCTTAAAGAAGGCATAAAGTACAGAAGTGCTTTTTATTTAGAGTTTGCAAACACTTCCTTAATTGCCACTGCCAGTTGGTAACATGTTGTGAGCTGCATCTATTGCAGGTTCATTATTCAAATTTCGACCCGTATCATCTTTTTGTGACTCGAAGGGAGTGTTGGATCCTCAAAATTACTGCATCAACTCTGAAACCATTTTTGTCAATGTTACTATCAACGAGTATATTCTGAAGTCCACTTATGGTGGGCACGACTCTCAGACGAACGAAGAGACAAGTGGTTAAGATAAGTTAGTATACGTTAAAAAATCTAGATATAGTGAAAGCTTGCAACGAAAACACAGTCCATTGAGTTGTAGGTTTGGTAGATCGGCTTTTGTTTTACTATTGCATTCGTTGTGTGAACGATTGGACAAAACAAGCATGTAAATTTTCCTGTTTTTCACTTCACACATATGTGTTAGCAATTTATAAGCCGGGTTTTGTCTCGTCATATTCTGTAAGTATGATCAGGAAAACTATAGTGATGACTGATTCTGCTTCTTGTCAAGTTTTTGGTGAATGAAATCGAGCTTAACTGTGGGTTTCAGCCTCTGTCATTGTGAAGTTAATTGTTGCATAAATGTATTTGAATTATAGTTGTTTCAATTTATATTAATATTAACTAGCATTCTGGTGCACCGTGTTGAGTTTCTTTGTACATAACTACCATTGATTTGGAGAGTTATATGCGTTAGTCGTACAACCCAACTTAAATCCATAATAAATGTTGTATAGCAAGAAAAAAGAAAGATAAAGTAAACTGCATGTAGTTTGGTGTTAAACTAGAGGTCACGTGTTTGAGTTTCTTGGTATGAAACTACTATCGATAAGAAGGATTTTACATTTCACTGGTTTGCGTCAGGATATAACAACAGAAAAATAAAAAGAATGAGAAATAAAACATAGGAATTGGGATAGTGAGATGAAAACTAAAACTAAGGCTATTTTTAACAATTACTTATTAAGAGAGAAAAAATTGAATTATATAAGATCCTACTGCATTGCATAACATAAAAGACACTCTAAATATGTATGTGTTTTACCCTTTATTCTAGACACAGAATCATAGTTAAACTTGTATTAAACCCTAAAGGGCACAAGATCATTATCAATCTCTGCTGGTATTCTTCTCTGTGGTGGATATCTAGGAAGAAGGCTGCCTATTCTCTTTGCAGTTTCCAAATAGTTTCTGTATTTGCATACTAATCCATCTTCTTTGTTGCTGCTCTTATTTTCGCGCGATTCCAGGTTTAATGCCTCCAATCTGCTGTCTTTTAGATCATCCTTTTTGATAGTCCATACACCAGTTTTCCAGCTAAAATGGTACCATGGCAAGAATCTTTGCCCATAAATGGCTATGAATTCTATTGCTGCCAAAATGAACTCGAATTCTTCCTCGGACATGTAGTACGGAAAGCTCACTCTTGTCCACCCTGGCTTTATCCCTGCGTAACCCTGTCGTCAGATTTAAATTTTAGGTCAGTTATGCGGTCTTCCCTTGTAGTTATATATAATTACATAAACATACCTTCTTGGTTTTAAAATTACAGATACCCTCAGATTGGATGGTCGAAATGTGATCAAAACCGTTAAAGTTTATTACAAGAAACTTAAGTAACATCATTTGTGTATGCTAGACACCGAGCTATTTGGAAACTTGATCGTACTTGGTGTCTTTGAATTCGGAAAAGAACACATAAAAATAGCAAAACAGAAAACTCACTTCCTGCTATTTTTAAGAAGGTAGATAAATATAGTTTTTAGAGTTCATAAACGCAACTGGCATACCAGACTGTACATACTTACCTCTTTGATGACCGATCTAAACGCGAGAGATCGGGACTCATCAACATTAAGCAGACTATGCCCATATGGCCCCGCACAGGCACACCCTCCACGAGCCTGGATCCCGAACAAGTCATTGAGAAGTTTGGCGACGAAAGGGCCGTGCAGAGGCTTGCCTCTCGTAAACTTACCATTCCCTCCCAACAGGTCTATCTGTTGGCCTATGAGGAATGACAACATTGCTTGTCTCTTGGCAGTTGTGTTACCCAACACCCAAATGTTTGTGTTGGGAAGAAGCCTTTCAAGAGCTCTTCCAATGAAGCTCTTCTCAATCTCATCAATGGCTTTGTAGCCAATGTATTCCTTCACCCAAAAGGCCAATGCTGCTCTTACTTTCCCTATGATTGCTGGAGTTCCTGCATCTTCCCTCTCTTCTATGTTGTCTACGTATAAGGTGTCCTGCATTTGCCTGAATATTAGAAAATAATTTTGGGGATAATTACGAATATTTCTTGGTGTATAACACAATTATGAAAAATTACAGAATGCACTTGGAGTTTCTGACATGTAAATATTTTTAAAAATATAATTTTATAATGTGGTATCATGTTGGATACCGTGCTCACTCAACGATGAGGTATGATCCGATGTGGCTCAAACCACCACCACTTAAGATTTAAATTGAGTGAGAAAACCATAGGGGAGGTAAGACTCTAGTGAGGGAAGTGTAATGATGTGAGTTTTACTGGCTAGGTTAACTGATTGAGGGTACAATAACTCACTAGTTTCAAAGAAATGCCTGAGGTAAAAGATGATCCTTGCCAGAGACGACACTGGGCCTATTTATAGTTGAGGGTGAGACCCCTTTTTGGTAATTCCGAACCAAGTGTTCCCAAATAGGTGTTGCCCTAGAGACGTGGTTCAATGAGAGAGGTCTGAGGAAAAACATCTGTAGTCCTGCCACACAGGTAGCCATAAAGTGGTTGCAACAGGTGTGTAATCTTGTATTGGGTTTTAGAAACATTGCAAGGTTGTTACCAAGGGGCTAATGTGCTCGAAGAGGTGAATAGTTGATGTTTTGAGAAGGTCAGCTTCTGGATGTCTCGAGGGGGCTCTGACCACTCGAGGGACTTGGGGAGCTTGACGTGGCACCTGTGGTATGGCCCTCGAGATGAGTGCTTTCGAGGGAAGACTGTGGCCCATGACCCTTGGGCTTGACCCGCTCGGTGTCAAGCGTTGATTTTGTATCCGTTTGAGCCGTATTTGTGTGTAAATTCCTCCCTTTTTGATGTGCTTATAGGTTTTAATTTCTCCATTTCAGGTATATTACTTGCGGTAGTCGAGAACGGGAAGAAACAGAGCGAAATAGGCAATTTGGAGGGCTAATGGCCATTAGCCCTGGAGAAGAAGGAACTGGCTAATGGTTCGTTAGCCGGTACAGGAGAAATCTTTGATGTGAGTAACGGGCGTTAGCCCTTATCATGCACAAACGAGCTAACACCCGTTAGTTGGTACATGCGAAGGAACACGGGTAGCGGCCGTTACCATTCCTGCAAAGTTGCCAATGCGTTTTCACAGTAAGGACCGTTAAGGGTTTAATTGTAACGACTGTTAAGGCTTAGAAAAGCATGATTTTACCTCTTTCAGCCTATTTTACGAATTTTAGTTAGGGTTTGTGGATTATTCTTTACCCAATTAAGTTTTGGAGCTCTAGAAGACGCTTGAAGGAGGAAGATGGACCCCTGGGAATTCTTGAAGCTTTACATGGAGATTTATTCATCATCTTCTATGTTGCACGGATAGGGACACGGTGACACGGACACGACATGATACGGATACGGCGACATGGATCTTTTTGTGAATTTTCCATGTGAGAAATGTCGGACACGGTGTCGGATACGGGTGTCCGACACGACACGACATGACAAAATGATATTTTTAGAAGTGTCGGTGCATTAGAGATCCTCTTAGTATCAAATTCCATTTTTTTGTTCTTGTTTAGTCTTTTTATGTATTCCCTAGTTTAAGCTATTGTCTTTAGCATTGAGGATTGATCATGATTTGGACCTTTATGCCATGGATGTTTGAATATTACCTTAATTCAATGAAAATGCATGTTTCTAGTTACATTTACCTTTCTTTGTTGGTTGTTTGTGGAAGCATGAATGGCTAGATCTTAGAACTAGGGGGATGACACATAGAATTACTTGAAATGCCCCAATGAATGATTTTGGTTCTTGTGTTGGGAAAATGATTTGAATTCTTGTGTTGGGAAAATGATTTGAAAAACTTGTATAAGTGTGACCTACTCATACTTGATCCTTAATTCACCTTCTAATTGAGAAATTGTTTGTGAATTTGGTATGGTTTTCTTAAACACTTGAAAGCTACGTCTAAAGATATTTAACTTAGAATTGAGCAATTGAGCCATTAATTAGTCAAGTCATGCCGCTAATTAGTTAATGACACTAACCTTGATCTTTTGGCCTAATTCCTGCTTCAATGATCACGAGAGTGGCTTTGTTATAGGTTAGGTACGTACATTTAACTTTGAAAGAAGCTAGTGTATAATTAATTGGTTAAAATTGTGAGAACTACATCATTTGTTGAGCATTGAATCATGCATTGAAGCCCACGAATGTGTTATTCCCCCGGCTTCCCTTAACTCTATAAGTTTCGTGTAAGTGTTTAATTACTTGTTTTTGTACTTGTTTGCTCGTACTTAGTTTGTTTTAGTGCTTAGTCTTAGTTAAGTGTTACCCACTTACCCTTGAGCTACTCTTTCTGTCTATATATTAGTGAATTCACTAGGCAATTTACTTTGATTTTTCCTTCCTTTGAGATTCGACCCCTCGTGCTATAGTAATCTTTTGACAGCTTGCATTTGGGTTAAAATATTACAACATTCGGGCTTGAGGGGAGCCTAACGGAGAGGGCCAAGTTGGCTAGGCACGCAAGTAGCGTTAGCTGGGGGCTCCATGTGTGATGATGTGGCTTCATTATATCCAAACTCTATCACTACTTTTCACGTGAATATTTTAAGAAAAAAAATTGTGTCATACATATTCAAACTTAAGATATATATATATTTTTTAAATTCTCTACTATGAATGTTTTTTCAAAATTGAATTGAACCTGAAGGGGGCATTTGTAACTATCCCTAATTTCTAGTTATGAGATTCTTTTTGATGTGTAGTAAATTAATTTAAATTAAAGAGTCGGATAATATAAATTTAAGTTGATTTAATATTTTTGGTATGAAATGATATTATTTTAATTTAAGTATTGCATTATTACTTACTCTTCAGTATTAATTAAAAATATCTTCCTAACAAAAAACAAAAAATAAAAATATCTCGAGTTAAATTTTAATTTAAAGTTGATTTAAAGTACATTGTCGTGAAAATATGAAATACTTTATAAGATATTCTATTTTCATATACCTTATGGAGATATTTTGTCATTGTCTTTAGTGTTTAGATCGTGATTCGAGTGAATCAGATAAATGTATAAACTCTTTTTAGTTATAATAATCAGGTACTAAAAGATTCGAACATAAAGTCTTTAATAAAAGAACAAATTACATTTTTCATCCCACAGCGTCGTTTTTAATTAAAGTTTTATCCTTTTTAAATAAACTTATTTAGTCTCATTTTATTTTTATTTTTGCAATATTGACCCTTCTATAAAACATTTTATGGAATTTGCACGTAAGTTTCACATTTTCGTTTGTGACGAACAAATTATACTTTTGGTCTCATACGATAGACTGATTCTCATTTTAAGTCTTAATTTTTCTTTTAAATAAGCACATTTAGTTCCACTTGTTAAGTTTTTTTTTTTAATTTTGATCCTTCAGTCAACTTTTGAATGGAAATTACACTTACGGCATGATTGGTATGCATGAATGGAATGAGGTAGGAAATGAATGAACTTTGTAATGGAATGGACAAAAGAATTGAATGACTTTGTTATAACATTGCTATAATTGGTACGTCAAGTAATAAATTTACGAATGAAACAAAAATTCTAATTTATTTAATTAATATTAATCATATATAATAATTTATTATTATTATTATTATTATTATTATTATTATTAAAAATACTTTTATATTATAATTAAATTTTTATTTTGAGCAATAATATATTTTCATATATAAATATATTATTACTATTTTATATGAATGTGCTATATATATGACATTTATTTTATGTAATATATATGCAAGTGTGAGAGCGAGTTATACACCATTTTGAACATGTTTTTTAAATGCATAACATATTTATATTTACATATATTTAATATAATTTATTAAATATTTAGCGTGGTTAATAGTATTTAATATATATAATAAATTTTAATATAAATGTAAAAATTTGTTCTTTAAAAAATATTTGAATTTATAAAATTTATAAAATTAAATAATAATTTGAACATGTTTTAAAAAATATTTATATTTACATGTATTTAATATAATTTATTAAATTTTTAACGTGATTAATAATATTTAATTTTTATTTATGAAAATAATAAAATATAATATGCATTTAACAAATATATGACAACAATATAAAACTAACAATAAATTTTGAACATTGAGAATGGCTAATACTATGGGGGACCAAAGGAATGGATAATCCCATATTTGTGGGAATGGGCATTACCGCGGTAATGAGCATTTCTAATCATATTTTATACCAATCAAGGGATTAGAAATGGACGCAGTAATGCTCATTCTATTCCTACCCCATTCCATCATACCAATCTTGCCATTAATCTCAACTGAATTTTCAAAATTGTGCAAAATCATAAGTGGGAGTAAATATACTTATTTTGTAATTTTATTTTTATTTTAAAAGAAGGGACTTAAAATAAGAACAATCATATTATATGAGACCAAAAGTCTCATAAGAGACTCAATGGACGTGCAACTTCCATTCAAAATTTAATGAAAGGGTCAAGATTATAAAAGGAAAAAGTGTGACTAAATGTGTTTATTTAAAAAAAAAAAAAAGAATGGACTTGCATTAAGGACAATCTCATCGTATTGGACAAAAATGTAATAGGCTCGTTAGAGACTTGCAACTTTCATCCGAATTTTAACGAAATGACCAAAATTGCCAAAAATATTTAAAAAATAAAACTAAATATGTCTATTTTCAAGAAAAGGGACTTAATTGAGTATGAACCTATAGTAGGAGACTAAAAGTATAATTCACTCCTAATTAAATTAATTTACTCCTCGATACAAATTACAATTTGCACATTTAATTTGATTCAACATAATAAACATTGAGAATAATTGAAAAACCACCACCATCATCGATCCACTTAAAAAAAATTAATGATTGATAGAAAATTCTAATTTTTATCTATACATATTATTAAGCGTCAGAGACAGATGTAGTGTCTTGTACTATTTCCTTTTCTGCCCCTGACCTTTTAGCTTTTTCTTGTCCTCCCTTCGTAACCGTTTGATCTATTTATTTTTTCTTTTCTCTTTCTTTTTTTATTTATTAACTTTTCTAATCTATTTTGTTCTCTTACATTTTGTTTTTTTATTATTAATTTATTTCTTTAATCAATTCACCAAAATTTTTATTTTATCTATCTTCTCTCACTCTATTTTAATTTTTTTAATGTGAAATTTTTATCTTTTCTCCTTACATTATATATTTTTTATTTATCATAATTTAATAATTATATTAAAATTAATTATAGAATAAATATCAATATGAAAATTAATTTTAATATATTTAAACAATAGTATTATTTTTATTTGCACACGCAACTAGTGTGCGACATTTACTAGTATATTCTAATGTTGCATCTATCCATATATCAATTTGCTCTAGTCTTTTAAATAATCCCACAAATTTCAAAGCTGCAATTATTATTTGTAGCTTGTTATGTTAAATTAATGAACTCGATGATCCGTCCAAATATCACTTGGGTGTATAAAAAAAAAATAAGCAAAAAGTTAATGAACTCGATGGGGTTTTTTTTATCAGTGGGCTTCAACTTGGACTGATATACGGAGAACTGGGCTATGTCTGCTATCTGCATGATAGTCATAGACTTTAATATACTGAGGAAATGTTGGATATATAGAAGATGAGCTTTGGAAATTTAAGCTGGTCAATGTTAGTCGTTAGATTTAGTGGAATTAAATGTTCTCGATCAAATTATATATTCTATTTGATATAAAACATAACTCATTTGATTTGGTGATTCTGATATAAAAACTTGTGAATCATGGTGATTCTGGTTGTGCTGAACCGAGAGATTAAGTGCTATAACCTATCGAGCGTGAAAATAAAATTGATCAAATTGACTTAATCAAACCTAAGCCTAATTAGGCATATTAAACCATTCCTTATGTAAATACATATTCTATTTTATTTTATTTTAAAATTCTATAGTTTATTTATATAGTTTGTATCGAATTGAATCTGATATAAGTACGTAATAATGACGATTGTGTCTATACTGTTTGCTAATTTGGGTCTGAACCGAATTGCAATCAGTATACTTGCTTCATAAAATTCATTAGTAAAGAGAATTACATTTATGTTTATTTTCCATCTAGTTTTTTTTTTCTCTTAACATATACTATTTATGATATTATTTGAAGGTGCTGAAATTAAATTGGTTGGATTGTACATAGAATATGTCACATTTGGGTACTTCTGAATTAGGGTTCTTAGGTCTTAATTCGTAAAGTAGTTCGGATACTGATACTTGGGGTTAGTCACACTTAAACCACCATTTGAAATACTTGATTTACCTTCCCGCCCTTAATGTTTTGAAATTACACTGACCTCCCCTCTATGTTTCACTTCTTAAAAATTTCCCCATCACCTCGTACAAGTTACCACTACAAAGATCAACCATGGTTTCTAAGTGGGCAGATGGCAAGAAACTTGCTTTACTTATTCCGAACCTACGTCACATAACGCGGATGCGGATGCGGATGCGGATGCGCCAATTCGCAAAATTTTATAGATTGAAAGTGCGGGAGCGCCTTAAAGCGTTTAATAAAAAATTATTTTAAATAATTATATATATAATATAACTTGATTTTATTTAACTTTATATATATATAAACTTGATTTTATTTAACTATTGATAATAATAATTTAATTTCATCATTTACAATGATTGTATGTTAAATCAAAAAATTAAAATTCATCTTTTATATTGTTACAAGTGTATTAAATAAATTTTAGGTCTTCTTAAAACGAGAAATGTGCATAAATTCGTCAGTGCGAAGAACTAAAATTTTAATTCGTCCTAAAGCGAGCAATGCACACAAATTCGCCAGTGCGGAGAACTGAGTGTGAGTGCGTTGAGTATAATAGAAGAATTATGTGATCTAATTCCGAACAATAAAGGATAGACTAGTTTTCCTAAAATTTGATATGTATAGTATCTTTGAATTGTTCTTGATTGAGATACTTGGAGTCTTGGATCTTCTCACACTTTCCGTTTGCATATAGTAATTATTCAACCTCACGGGAGAGGTCATTGTAAATCTAGAAGATCAAATGAAAAATCGAAAAAAAATTGATATTTCATAAGGTGCATCATGTAAATAATTTTAAATTTTTATTTGATCCATATCCTACTAATGGTAAGTGCGTGTCTAAAGACTTGAACATGAGCCCCCGTAAACTACACCATCTGGACCGGAACCAAATGTCTTTTATTAGAACATTTTTAACACGAACCGTGCCAAACTTTTTCTCGGCACTTTATACATTTATCACTCAATTCCAATAAATACACCCCAAAACTTTGCTAACCAACTTCAGCATGTATTCATGACGTATAACTGAAAAGTGAAAACCATGATATATAAACACTCTTTATCTCTTAGTTAAACCTCCCACAATCAAAACGGATATTCCCATTTCTTCCGGTCTTGACCCCGACCCGACCCAATTTGGTCATCGCCTGAATAAAAGCAGCATTGAAAGCTTGGCTATTGGAGGCCCAAGTATTGACGGTGTTCTTGGATCTCGGATCGGTAAAAAGAACTTGATCGGAAGTGAAAAGGCCTTTGCCTTGTACGAGGTTTTGGAAATAAACATTGTCGAACTTCCGGGGCGTATTTGGGTCCATATTTATGGCTATTCTTGGGTCAACGTTTCTTGGGCACATCCCCTGAAGTTGGGTCGCATATTGCTTGTCCAGGGTCGGGTCGACCGGGTTCTGACGACTGAAATTGTAAATCCGGTTCGAAAATCTGTTGCAGTGTGAGAATCCAACGGTGTGGGCAGCTGCAAAGAAAATTCAATAATTTTTTGACAAAAAGTTAAAAAAGTCTAGTGAGTCAATGTGATGACGATTTATCTTGTATGCTTAGTTTGAAAATTCAAAGGGAATTATTAAATGTAGCAACAAAATAATACATCTTATCTAGCTAGTAAATAAATTAGGATAAGATATAATTATTATTAGGATCATTTAGAAAGTACGATCAAGCAAATAAATTAATTGATAGCCTAAAATGTAGATTATAATAATTTTTCAATCCAAACAAGTGAATTGAACTTTTCTTTTAATAATCGTAACTGGTTAAATAACAAGTGTAATTACCTGACAGAGCGATCATGTCAGTTTGAGAAAGACCTTTGGAGGCAAACATGGAGTTAAGTTGATTCAAATTGAAACTTGGCTGAGGCAGATTTCCATTAACGCTTGCTGAAGTAGAGCTCAAACCATCTAATCTTCCCAATTCCACAGTATATGAAGGACCCCCGGCCTGCACCATAACCCGTTTTTAGCTTCCATAACTTGGTTTTATTAAATTAATGGGGGTTATATTCTTATAGAATATAAAAATCAAGATTATTTAAGATTAATTACACTTGCAGACCCAATATAAGATTTGACCTAATTAAATAAACATCGCTTGAGATATGAAAAATTACATAAACATCACCCTGGCCGACATATATATATACTGCCAAGATTTGACCTAATTACTTATGTTGTTATTGTCATAAAATTTAAAATCAAAATTGATATGTAAGTTGTACATGCAATAGAGATGAAATCATCAAAATTCATCATTCCAAATTTACTATAAACTATTTGGAAAAAAATGTTTTTTTAATTTCTCAAACTTTAAGGGAAATTTGTGTAATTATGTCATACCTCGGGGATGTCAGTGTAATTAACCGCCTATTATCTAATTTTGCCAAAAGTATTCATCTATCAGTCTCCTCATTGTTCTCATTATGGGAAAAGTGTCAACGACTAATGTACAAACCAGGACAATGGCGTCACGTGTTGCCAGTGCAAGAATATCTGCACAAGAAACCCTGTTTCTGCACCTTGGTACAGCATCAACAGCTGCTTTCGCCTTGATCACAGTGTCAAATCCATCTCCAGCCAGTGATAAGTTATCAGGGTGATCCTTTTCCGCCGTATTCCCCGGCGTCGACGCTACCACCACCGACGCATCGCAGCCCTGCAACAACACACAATATTACTAATCTCCAATCAAGAACACTAGTGTTCATCACTGCAACAACTTATAATGAAGTAACACAAAGACAACACTATTAATTATTCACACCGATACGAAGCAGTCGTGGAAGAAGAGACGGATTGTAGCCGGGACAGTGACAAACGTCTGACCGAACTTCGTCGTGACAGCTCCGCGGACGATGTTCTCGACGTCGGGACAGATGTTCGCGTAGAAGTTTGGCCTGAGCTGTGCTGAAACTCTGCTGGAGGAAAGAATAAAAACAAAAGTAAATGATATTAATACAGCTATTACAGAATTTAATCGAGCCATGATTAATGATTGGCCGACTGTAATTGCGAGAGAGTTTGTGTAATTAATCGAGAAGTAATGGATATTTATACACAAATGTGAGGATTACGATTTGGTTTATTTTTTGTTCGTGTTTCCAGTTGGCAATAGAATCCTGGTCCAAGGAGAAAAATACTGTTTGCAAAAAGTTGAGTTAAATAATGTTTTAATTATTTTTGAGAGGGACATGTTTTATGCAGGCTTTATCGTAGGAGGCCGCCTTTGTTATTTTGCACACATGTAGTGATTGTCCTCCCCTTCATTCTCATTGACTTATAACAGTACTTCATTGTTTATCCGTGAAAGAGATTGAATAGAACAAGCAATAATAATGTAATATGGTCCAAGGAATAAATAATCTTGAGTGGACGAGGGAAATGCCAAACGGAGAAGGATAAAAAAAAATGAATGTAAGTCGTAAAGTTTAGAGGGACTTCTTGGGAATTCTTATGCATTTTTTGTGCAAAAGAGACCACCACATCGCCACGTCCAACAACGGTATAACTTAACAATTTGATGCTATATCAAATTAATTAGAAATTTTGTATTTGTATTGTTAGATACGCAACTATATTGTTGTCGATCCCCTAACTTTATTTGAGTCATTTGATTGTTGTTGGTTTCCAACTGCTTTCAATGAAACCACCACATCGCCACGTCCAACAACGATATAACTTAACAGTTTGATGCTATATTAAATTAATTAGAAATTTTGTATTTGTGTTGTTAGATACGCAACTATATTGTTGCTGATCCCCCAACTTTATTTGAGTCATTTGATTGTTGTTGGTTTCCAATCGCTTTCAATGAGACTCAAATTCGTGATGGATTTGTTCATAAGTGCTGATGTTTATCACTAAAATATCTGCTTCTCTTCGTACTTTACACCTTATTACTTCGACCCACCTCGAATCATCGGAATTATGTACTATTAGGTTAGAAATTTAGCTCGCCACATTATTGTATAATTTATACCCTATAGCATTCGATGTTATATTATCGTTCGAATTGCTCAACCCTAATTCAAATGTAAATGACCCTTTAAGAAAATTCTCATTTTGTCACTTCCCAATTAAATAAGGTATTTTCTATAAGGGGTAACTTGATGTTACTAATGATATGTATAAGAAGTATGGATTGAATTTGTATATATGATTGGAACAAGTCATTCTTCAAAGTTAGTTACCAATGCCGGTTGAGAAATTCTTGCATGAGTCCGGTGTGGACTCCAATTTCTACACTGGGCTCTTATTTTATTTAAAAGGTACGAACCAAACCCCCTCCCCCAACACACACGCACACACATTTTTTTCATTAGGGTGCACCCCCTTTTCTTTCCTTT